>CM049805.1:3906533-4115062 GCA_027422405.1 Ptychobarbus kaznakovi | reverse complement strand
AAATATATTGTATATTGCTCAAAATTAAGATAAAAAGTCTTGGGCACTTTCTGGTTGTCAAACTCTACTCTGAATATGTTTTATTGTTAAAGTATACAGTGGTTACTCTGCTAGGACATCTGTGTGATTTTGAGGAGAACTGCTTCAATAGATCCATAAAAAAATTACCAGAGCAGTTGGTTAACAATGATTGAAGTTGTTCAGAAAAGTTAATTCTAAGAAAAGCTCTAGTATCGTATGTTTGACAATGCCTCTTGGTTATTATGTGAGTGTGACTTAATTGTCCAAAATGACCAAATACTTTTTGAGGCCACTGTATATCTAATAGACTTTTATCCAATAAGTAAATCTGTTATTCTGTTTTATCCTCTTTCCCTATGCAGTTTGAGCAGAATACTACACACTACTGTTGCAATTCGCCCTAATTTCAGTTTATTCACCAATTGCAGCATTTTGAAATGGGTTACAAATTTTATTTGTAATGAATTTCCCCTTGTTTGCATGTTTCCACTTGGTTTCATAGCGAAGCATGAACCCTTTGAAAACCGCACTGCATACATCAACACATTGTGTTGTAAGAGACGCTCCATACCAGGGGTTCTCAAAGTTAACATTCAAAGTAGAGATCGACCGATATGGGTTTTTCTATAGCCGATGCCGATGTTTAGAGGTCAGGGTCAGCCGATGGCCGATGTGTGCTGCCGATATTTTTGGGCCGATTTTTAGGGCCGATATCTTGAAGTTTTCCCCTTAATTTGCATGCTAAAATCATGTCACACTAATAATAAGTGGATGCACAACATTTCTAAACTTATCATCATTTATTGAACACTGACTTCAACCATCTCTCGAATCTTAATTTTGTGCACTGCACGCCGTGCACAGTATTCAAATTAAATATTTAACCAAAGTTAACCAAACAAATCAATACGCTTTTCAGGGTCGTGTCGTGCAGGAAGGACGCCGTAGACTTCAAGTAAGTCGAACAGGTTTTAATAAACACAATACCGAGCAACACAACGTAATAGACGATTGAACAGACAACAACTCAGTGGACACTCAGGGCTTATAAACACATAGAACATAATCAGGGAAAACAGCAACAGGTGAGGAGTAATCAAACACAGACGGGGACGAACTAATGATGACGGAACGAGGACAGGAAGGACCATATATGGGCACAAGAGGAAGTGAGATGCAAGACATGGGGAAACAGGTCTGACAAAACTGACCAAGTATTAAATATATAAAACAGGTAATATAAAAAAAAAACTTTTAATCATTTACATAAAAGTTTTAGAGCATTTATCAAAAATATTTTTCAAGTTTGTTGGAACATAAATGTAAAATTAAATATACATTTAAATAAAATAAATACAACTTTATAAATACAAATCAATTAAACTGAAAAATATAACAAATCAATAATAAATACTAAATAATAGTAGTGCTGCAAACACACTAGCAACATTTGTGTTTGGTATAAATGACACAGAACATCTAAAGTGCATTCTAACTTTCTGCTTTTTGGTCCTCAAGCAACCAACTGTGAATGCACTTGATTTAGCAGTATCAAAAATCTATTTTAGTGCAAAGAACATGGCAGCAAACCCCTCATTTTTGAGTGAAGGAAATTATGTAAACATTACAGAACAATATAAAAAGGAATGTGCTTTAATTTTAACTCAATTGCAGTCCCTGAATCTTCCTCACTCTACAATTATGCAGCATTTCAGTGAACTAGATATTAGGATTTTTCCCACCTATTTGGAAATAACACCTGGAACACTGCTTGAAGTCAGATATTTCACCTGTGAACTCGGGTCAGATCGATCTACACCGACCTCACTAACACCTCTTCCAGCAGCAACCTAGTTTTCTCAGGAGGTCTCCCATCCAGGTACTGAACAGGCGCAACCCTGCTTAGCTTCAGTGGGAAACCTTTCTTGGGCTGCAGGGTGATATGGCTGCCGGTTATGGGCGCGTATAAAGATTTCTTATGGATCTCAGTACTATGTTGTGTATGAAATAATGTCTGTGTGCATGTGTGTAAAACAACTAACTGACGATTTATATGCTTAATCATGTGTAATTGTATATACATTGTTATGAGTAATTGTGGCTGGAATAATAATGTAGCTGTAAAAATAGTTGCCTGCTGAAATTTAAATATATATTACATCTTCATGACTAGATACACGGTGAGTTTGTCTTTACTATAGACGTTAGATGTGAGTCACTCAACCGGAGGTAATCCTGTCAGATTGTCCATCCTTTGAGTGAGTACAGGTCGGCCAATTTCGTCCGTTAAAGTTAACCTTTTCAAATAACGTGGTCCCGGACAGGATGCAGGTATGCAACCCTTACATATGCAGGTAAAATCAGAATTTCTCAAGTTATTGTTAAAAAAACAAGCTAACAGACTTCATAGCTAGCGTTAGTGAAGCGGTCAGGAGAATATTTCTGCCACCACCTAAGCTCCACCCACAGAAAAACGTCACTATGTTTACTAACATGAAAAGGGTCTGTCCTTAGAGTAAATACTTTCCGTTTCTTTTGAGAGCTGCTTGACAGCGGAATTTAATTCTGTTTGCATAATTGAAATACATTTTTTATTATATATTTTATTTATATACTATATTACTGCAATATTATTATTTTATATTTTTGAAACAATCAGTAGGGCCTACTGTATAAAGCTCTTTAAGCCTGTGCAATAATCCCGCCAAAACACACCAAGCTGACGCCGATGAACTAGTGGCAACGAAAGCTGACGTCGGCTCGCCTGATAGCCAAGTAGCACCGTTCTACACTGGTTCGCCAGCTGAAAAGCCAATCAGAATAATCAGATGGCCCGACTGACCGACTAGCTCCGACGAAGATTCAACATGTCAAATCGGCCGAAGAAAAACCGACGCGGACTAAGCCGCAGCTTGTTGTGATAATGGCTTGGCTATAGAGATAAAGGTGATGTCATTTGACTTGATCGGAAACATGCCGTAGAGATTAAAGTACAATTTATGCCCTTCTAACGATGTACACAAAAGTCCTATTTCTCTCAAATATTGTTCACAAATCTGTCTAAATCTGTGTTAGTGAGCACCTCTCCTTTGCTGAGATAATCCATCCACCTCACAGGTGTGGCATATCAAGATGCTGATTAGACAGCATGATTATTGCACAGGTATGCTTTAGGCTGGCCACAATATACGTTATTGTTGCAGCAACTGTCCGGATGGCTGGTCTCAGACGATCTTAGAGGTGAAGATGCTGGATGTGGAGGTCCAGGGCAGGTGTGGTTACACGTGGTCTGCGGTTGTGAGGCCGTTTGGATGTACTGCCAAATTCTCTGAAACGCCTTTGGAGATGGCTTATGGTAGAGAAATGAACATTAAATGAATGGACAACAGCTCTGGTGGACATTCCTGCAGTCAGCATGCCAATTGCATGCTCCCTCAAAACTTGCAACATCTGTGGCATTGTGCTGTGTGATAAAACTGCACATTTTAGAGTGGCCATTTATTGTGGCCTGCCTAAGGCACACCTGTGCAATAATCATGCTGTCTAATCAGCATCTTGATATGCCACACCTGTGAGGTGGATGGATTATCTCGGCAAAGGAGAAGTGCTCACTAACACATATTTAGACAGATTTGTGAACAATATTTGAGAGAAATAGGTCTTTTGTGTACATAGAAAAAGTCTTAGACCTTTGAGTGCAGCTCATGAAAAATGGGGCAAAAACAAATAATTTTGGTCAGTGTATATATACATACATATACAAGTCTTACATTTATAATTACTATTCCCCGCCTCCAGTTCACTTAAGCATCTGAAGGTGAAATGTCACATGGAGTGCGTTGCGTTCTGGGAAACAGTATCCATCATGCAGTGTCTTCAGATACATATATACAATTTCAGCAAATGTAACAGTTAATCCGGGTATTCCATGCATACAGAAAATTTGCATACTATGAACAGCATACATACTGGATACTGCAGAAATAATAAGAGTAGTATGATAGTGTGGCATTTCTAACACAGCCCATGTTTGGGTTAACACTAATTGAAGAAAGGGCACCAGATCCTCATACTCATTGTTAAATGACTTACTTGGTGCATAGTGCATGTTAAACCAGTAAGATTTATTTTGATGAACAATGCACAAATGCTCTGGATGGATTGCCTCTACATAACATTGCACCAAATCTTTGGAAAAAAGCTATTTGTGTCCATTGTAAAAGAACAGATACTTGCAATTTAGGCACATTTGTGTTGGGGATTAATAGGAAGAAAGACATTCTTAAGTTTTGTGCACTCTTTTTTTTCTCTTGTCATTTTAGAGTTCTCACCTGGCAATGATTGACACTTTAATGATGGCGTACACAGTTGAAATGGTCAGTGTGGAGAGAGTGTTGACCTGCATACAAAAATTTACTCCATTTCTTCCTGAGGAGGACTTCCCTTATGACACTGAAGAGGCAATAACCACTTGGATCAGTAAGGTGAGAATCCCATAACATTCATGATATAAATTTTTGATCGACCTATGGTTTTTCCAACCTGTAATTCTGATGTTATTTGGAGTACTAACAGCCAGTATAATGCCAGTTTAATATACCAATGTAGCAAATTAAATTAAAGTCAGTATTTACTAATAATTTAAAAAAAATGACAAAAAGAGATGTTAAGAGTTATTTTAAAATACAAAGTAATCACAGTTGTTGCCAATAATGTTTAAATTATGCTAATGATGATTACATTTAAAACATTAATGGTAATACTGAGCTCTCACTGTAATACACTGTAAATCAGCACTTCTTTTATCTTCACTGACTACCTCCACATCTTTCTGTCATATTCACAGAGTGATCAAAGAAATACCGTATGTAAGATCTGTGAATCCTAATAGTGTGGAATTACGACGAATGTCGATCTTGTCACACTCGTGGAAGCAAGGAGAACGCAGGAGGCAGGAAATAAATAGTCTTTAATGACAACACACAGGGGAAAATCCAACATAGAACAGATTCCAAACTCACAAACAAAACTTGGTGACAAAGAAACGAGTAGACCCAACAACGGAAGACCAAACAAACATGAACTTAAATGCAAGGGATAATTAACAAACACAGGTATTATTATATAATCATATTAACTAAACTAGAAAAGGAGAAAGACCATACAAGAAAAACAGGTACTAAAACAGAGGTAAAACAAGGAAACACATAACACTGACAGATCTAGAGTGATATAAAAGTTGCATGAATTCCGTTTTGACTGTTCAGAATGCAGTCGTATTGCAAAACATCTGGGCCCGTATTCACAAAACATTATCTTTCCACTAAGAGTTCTCCTATATAGCAGTACAAGTTTTTAGCTAAGAGTTTTCTCTTAAAACCTATTCACAAAGCTGCTGAGACAAACTTTTACTAAGGAATAGAGTCTTAAGCTAAGAGTAAGGGTGGGGTTGACCTCGGTGCTATGGATTATGTCAGCATACTTACTAACTATGCACACAGTGATTGGCTAGTATCTCTGTCAGAGATTTTTTCATAGAAATTGTAGAGTGCAATATTATGTTGCCATATTCAAATAAAGATTTAAAAATGTAAATGTTAATTGCCGCATTCAAATAAAGATATACAAATAAAAAGATTGTACTATAGATGCCGACGCATCATCTAGGTGGATGCTGCGCACTGGTGGTGGTTGAGGAGAGACACATGATTGTAAAGCACTTTGGGTGTACAGCAATACACAATAAAGCACTATATAAATGCATCAGTCATTTATTCATTCATAAAGATTTTAAAATGCAGGCTAAGTTTCACTAATTAAACAAGTATATGTTCAGCTAATTGTTAGCCTCTTACATGTATGCTTCTCGTAAACAATTAGTGAATATGCATATAAACAGCCTTTTAATTAACAGAATAGAATAATCATGGCTGATAGTAAGGCATGCAAACGTAATAAAAAACCAAACTGGACGCATGAAGAGCTGTTACTTCTTGCCCAACTGGTTAATGAAATCAAGGATATAATCAAAGGAAAATTTGGAGTAGGGATAACCTCCAAAACCAAAGGCGATACCTTTTTAAAAGATCATGGTCATCAAATGTTTCTAAAATGTTTACGTTCCGAGGCAAATTGCCGGCAACAGCCATTTTAGAATAGTTTGTGGCTTGGTCTTATTGACTTATTCCTCTTCACTACTAATAACATGTAACAGATTTAGGAGCTAGTTTTAGCACTAAAACGTCTTGTGAAATACTCTTAGACCAAAAATGTAGGAGTCCTAAATTTAGGATTGACATGTCCATTTTTTTTAAGATTTTCTCCTAAATCAGTGAGTTATGAGCTATGTTTAGCCTTAAAGAGTTACTGCACCCCAAAATGAAAATGTTATCATTAATTACTTACCCCCATGTCGTTCCAAACCCGTAAAAGTTTCATTTGTCTTCGGAACACAATTTAAGATATTTTGGATGAAAACCAGGAGGCTTGTGACTGTCCCATTGACTGCCAAACTATTTTCCCTGTCAAAGCACAGAAAAGTATGAAAGACATTGTCAGAATAGTCCATCTGCCATCAGTGGTTCAACAGTAACTTTATGAAGCTACGAGAATACCTTTCTGGAGGACTTTTGGAGTAACCCTTTAACACTTAGGAACCTTTATGAATCACTCTTATTCTTAAGTCTAGGAATAATAGTAAAATTACATCATTCTTAGAATTTTGACACACTTAAGACAAAAATTTTACTCTGAGCGGCTTTATACATACGGCCCAGATTCCATGTGGTTTGTGCTGTTTATTTATTTATTTTATTAGTTTATTTGTCAGGGACAATGTACAAAAAACATTAATCTTACGAAAAGATGCTTTGTACCAGAGTTAGCTAATGCTAATTTCCATCTGCAGTCCCAGGCAGGTACACATAATATTAAAACATTACATTACAAATAACTGTCAAACTAAGTAATACATGCAATATTAATTGAACAGTGATCATTTCAAATACTAATCAAATGTTCAAATGAAAAAACTAATCAAAAACCATCAAAACCTAAAATATATACAACATAGTCAAAAAAAATTTACTTCAATATTACATTTATAAACTTTAAGTGTACTGATGCTGACACAGCTGGTTATCAAGGATATATTTCTTTAAGTTTCGAGATAAATTATTCAAATCTACAGACAACTTTAAACTGTCTGGAAGTTGATTCCATTGTTTAATGGTTTTAAATGAGAAGGCTGTCTGTGCAAAGGCAGAGAATCTTTTCGGGACAGCACAGTTTCTGTGAGCAGTGGAGCGAGATGTTCGGCTCGTTGTTCAGAATAAAGTTTATGATTTTTTCAATTGAGGGTGAGCAATGTTATTAATAATTTTGAAGACGGTTCTTAGATTTGTATTCGAATTAAAGAGTCAACAACTTAATATTTTATATTTATGAGAATATTGCAGTGATGATAGCGAGGGGCTTTTCTGTCAAGCACCTTTAACGCCTGATTATAAACCGATCTAAGCGGTTTAAGTGTGGTCTCGTTGGCCTGAGACCAACAGGACAAACAATAAGTGATGTGTGATGAAATCATGGCATTAAAATGCATGAAAGATGCTTCAATTGTCAAACTATTCCTAATATGTCTAAAGGTGGAAATATTACACTGTTTCACACTGTTATGAAACTAAACAATAGGATTTGGGCTCCCTGCAGTGTGAACATAGCCAATGTTACATCTGCTCTAAGTTTGAATTTTGTTACAGTCATTACCTTGTTAGTTTGCACTGTTCCCAGTTCAGTTTCCTGTCTTTGTTCTTCTGTTACCATGGTTTTTGATTTGCCCTCATTTGACACACCTGTGTGTAGTTAATTAACCTTGTTTACATTTACATTTATGCATTTAGCAGATGCTTTTATCCAAAGCGACTTACAGTAAATTCAGGCTATACATTTTTGTCAGTATGTGTGTTCCCTGGGAATTAAACCCACGACCTTTTGCGCTGCCAACGCAATGTTCTACCACTGAGCCACAGGAACACTAAACACACATGTTTAGTCCCTAGTATTTATCTATATAGCCCTGTTTTCAGTTGTTCTTGGTCAGAGCTTCTCTTTACAAAGTGGTTGATCTGTTTGCCATGTAATCTGAATAAATACTGTAGAAATTTTGGTTATTGTTAGTTCATGACACCTAATGCATTAACTAATTTAATCTTTTTAGTGAAGTGTTACCACGTTTATAGAACGCTGACAGCAGGGCCATGTACAGACCTTTTGAGGGGCATGTGCTGAAACTGAAAAAGGGCAACCCCCCCCCCCCCCTTTTGGTCAGATCTTGATGACAAATTAAATAACACAAAATAATAGTCTCAAAAGCTTTAGTTTTATTCACTATTAATAACCATAATAATAATAAAGTTTGAATATTTTTTTAGCTATTCTGTTCGGTTTTATAATCTAATTTGTATTATTTGGTTTGGTTAACAGCTACATATGTAGCCTATGTCATTGGGAAAAGAGGAAGGTAATTAAACAATGAGTCAAGTATTTGCCAAACTTTTTTGAAATATAATTTAAATAATTGTCAACACCATTGCAGTCAAAATAGGAGATTATAAGAAAATATAGCCATACCGTCACTGTAGCATATCCAACATGTATCCGCATACCTGGCAAAAACTTGAAACTGCAGGATCAGGGCTACGAGAAAAATGAACAGGAATGTTTTATCAGAGCTTAATCCTTCTGGGTCTGATCTGATTTCAACCTCAACCTCTTATTTCAGTTTTCTGAGATGTTATGGCTATATGGTTATAACTTATAACCATACCAATTCATTTGAATGTGTACATTTGTGTATGTGTGTGAGTATGTGTCTGGGAGTGTGTGTGTGTTTTGCACTCTTGATGTTTGAGTGTAACCCCTTCCTTGCTGTCCACTTTTTTGTGTGTGTGTATATGTGTGTGTGAGTGGATGTGTTGGTTTTGCACTTTTGATGTTTTAGAGTTTCACCCCGTCATTGCTGTGTAGTTTTTTTTTTGCATTGTGGCAGATTTGTAGATTGTACACACAAAAATTAGCTAATAATTTTGACCGAAGAGCAAAAGTTTTTTTATGATCACTTAGCCTGCGAATCAAGCCCTCAATTTTTGTGTGTTCACATTCCAAATGCCATAAAAGTCACGATGAAGCTGTGAGTCCCTTTCAAGGGAACTCCGTTGCATCAAAGTTTTAGACGCTTGGGGAACGCTTTACGTGATAAGTCTTGAAGCACATGTGAAATCAATCCAAGGTGTAATTGTGACATCAGAGTGGGTGACGTCACGAACCAGGAAGCTATAAAGCCTGCCCAAACGAAGCTGTCACTAGCTTTTTGTGTCTTCACAAGCGCTCTGTGTGAAACTGTCCTTGTCATATTTGGTGTTGTCTGTCAGTATTCATTACTTAGATATGGCGAGCAAGCAACAACAAGCTTTTAGGATGTGCGTTCATCCCTGCCCGCGTTATTTAACAGGTGGGGATATACACATTCTTTGTTTTGCCTGTTTGGGAGAAGAGCATGCACGGTCAGCGCTCGAGCGATGTGCTAGGGGTTGAACGACTTCTGATTTTTTAAAGTCGACTTTTATGTGATGAAAGTCAAGTCGAAGTCGACTAGTCGCTGATTACGTCATTAATGAACAAGTAAGTCTGGAGCTGTGACAAACACTTTGTGCATAGCTATGAAATATGACACAGCAATGCCCACATGACTATTGCACCTATAACAGCTTATTTTGATCATTACTTTAGTCTTTGGGTCGTTATATTTCTCACAGATTCCTGCTCGTTCTAAATCAGATACAGATAAATAGTACAGTAAAGATTACATTCATATGAATGAATGCATTCTACCTGGCAGCGTCTCTCTACTAGTAGTGAAGCTGTGGGATTTAGTTATTAAGAAATATATGCTTGAACTTTTCAGTTTCTAAGCTATTTTACAGAGAAATCACAGAACAGTGTTGACAATAAATTTTCGTGCTGAATGATTCTGTGCGCGCGATCTGCGCGTGATGTATTGTACGCGCTACTGTCTGTAGCTTATGTGTGTGCGTTACAGTGCAGCAGCGCATTAGATTAGAACGTGATTAACTTACCTGTACAAGAAGCTGTTTAAAACGTGCATTCTGCCGTTCAATTTCGAGCATCCAGTAATATAATCACACATGTCTTGTGGAGCGGATTCAGAGTATGAATTAGTTTGTAATTCTAACTGTTTGGAAACTGAGCATAAATGTGGATTTATTATCCTATTGTGCCCTCTATAGGACCAGCGACTAGTAGACGTCAAGCTTAAAGCATCATGGCAGAGCACTGAAGTCTACTAGTTGATTAGTCTGTGCAAACCCTACGATGTGCTTCCCTGGCGCTCTTTCGTGAGGGAGCTCAGGCTCGAGTTCCCCAGGGCTCTGGTCCCGCTGCTGCCGAGGCACAGTGAAGGCTGCAGTCCTGGGGTTCGCAAATGGATCTGTCAGCTGAGGTAGAGATGGGAACTGCCTTATCTCTGCCTTCACCTGACAGGTTCAGTGCCTCGTCTCAGGGTTGGGAAGCACGTGCTGCGGTTTTGTCCTCCCCGATCGAGGCACAGACACTGCAACTATCTGATTCTGATGAATTAGATGTTGTAAGTGCCAATGCAAGAGATAATGAGGTCTCGCCCCCCGAAGAAGAGCAGTCAACACCTCATTTTATGGTGCCCGTCTCCCTTCGATATTCTCAGGGGACCGGTCTGCCAACCCTGCCACCTCGTGTGCTTCAGGGCGCAGCGGTCTCCAGCGAGCACATATCTCAAGGTCCACCCAGAAACGTAGTGGCCTTTGATTGCCCGCCCCCTCTGAAGAGGGTTTCTGAGCGGTCAGTTCAGATGCATCCTGCCAGTTCACCGTTTCAGGACGTCGTTCTGACTACACAAAAACATATAAATCCAGAAACCAGTCTTGAGAGGCTGGTACCTCTAGTAGAATTTTTGACAGTGTGGAAACTTCTGCCAAATATATCTCGTTGGGTCCTGTAGACTATAGAAAAAGGGTATCAAATACAGTTCGGGTCTCGCCCTCCCAGGATCATGGGGGTGTTGTCCACCGAGGTGGCCCCCCAGCAGGTTCTGGTAATGGAACAAGAAGTGAAAGCTCTGTTAGAGAAAAGGGCCATAGAATATGTTCCTCACTCCAACAGGGAAACCGGGTTTTACAGCCGATATTAAATAGTTCAAAATAGGGATGGGCGATATATCTCATGCGATATGCATGCAATATATCGCCCATCCCTAGTTCAAAAGAAGGATGGGGGGTTGCGTCCCATTTTAGTTCTGAACGACTCCGTCATGCAGCTCAAGTTCAAAATGTTAACTTTGAGACAAATCATGCCACAGATCAGATCCGAGGACTGGTTTGTCACGATAGATCTCAAGGACGCATACTTCCACATATCCATCCTCCCATGTCACAGGAAGTTCCTGAGGTTCGCTTTTGGGGGCAAAGCATACCAATATCAGGTTCTTCCGTTCGCCTAGCATTATCACCCCGCACTTTCACGAAATGCGTAGATGCACCCTGGTGCCTCTTCGGCTTCAGGGTATTCGCATTATGAACTACATCGACGATTGGTTGATTCTAGCTCAGTCGCATCAGTTGGCATTTTGGCATCGAGATGTCGTTCTTGCCCACATGAAAGAGTTGGAGTTATGGTTAAACGCCAAAAAGAGTGTGCTTTCTCCACTACAGAGGACCACTTTCCTTGGCGTGGTATGGGACTCAATGTTGATGCAGGCGCGCCTGTCAGCGGCACGTATAGAGTCCATCCTGTCAGCTGTGAAAAGAATAAGGCTAGGCCAGTCACTCACTGTCAAACAGTTTCAGAGACCGTTAGGTCTTATGGCAGCAGCATCCAACGTGATACCTTTTGGACTGTTGTACATGAGACCCCTGCAGTGGTGGCTCAGGACCAAAGGGTTTTCCCCGAGGGGCAACCCCTTTTGAATGATCAAGGTCATGCGGCGATGCTTTCATGCATTTGTAATGTGGAAGAAACCTTGGTTCCTGTCCCAGGGTCCCGTGTTGGGAGCTTCATGTTGTCGCAAGATGCTAACGACAGATGCCTCTCTAACGGGCTGGGGAGTGATCTTAGAGGGACGCTCGAGTCAGGGTCTGTGGAAGGACCATCATCTCTCAAGGCACATCAACCATCTGGAGATGTTGGCTGTATTTCTTGCTCAAGAATTTCCTTGCAGATCTCAGAGGCCACCATGTGCTTGTCCACTCAGACAACACATTGGTGGTCTCCTACATAAATCACCAGGGGGGTTTGCGGTCAAGTCCACTTTGCAAACTGGCGTACTAAATCCTCATGTAGTCCCAAGGGAAGTTGTTGTCTCTTCGCACAGCTTACATCCCGGGGGCCCACAATATAGGAGCAGACATGCTGTCGAGACAGGGGCTGAGGCCCGGGGAATGGAGGCTCCACCCCGAGGTGGATCTGTTTGCATCTCGAGAGACGTCTCACTGTCCACTCTGGTTCTCACTCACGCATCCAGCTCCTCTCGGACTGGACGCGGTGGTGCAGATGTGGCAGAGGCTTCGTCTGCATGCATTTCCCCCTATCGCTCTGCTCCCGGAAGTCCTGGAGAGAGTTCGCCAGGACTGGGTTCTACTACTTCTCATTGCCCCGTAGTGGCCGGGCAGAGTATAGTTCCCAGATTTAATATCCCTTCTCGATGAGCCTCCTCTGGAGCTCCCCGTCAGGAGGGACCTTCTGTCCCAAGTAGGGCTGCAACAACTACTCGATAAAATCGATTATTATCGATTATGAAAATTTTCGACAACGATTCTCATTATCGATTAGTCGGGTCTGCCCACAGTGCACTGTTGCTCAGCCTGTTGCTCAAATTACAGCACTGAATAACGAATTTCTATGGACAAAATTCATCTAAAAATTGTGGAGGAAACCGAATGAGATGCCACGGGAGAAGTACGTGATCCAAGCTGCCCAAAACATGATAATTCTTTTTTTTTAGCTTTAAGTTAATGCATTAGTGTAAAGGCTTGCCCTGTCAGGCACTGTGACACATGCGTGTGCGTCCTCAACACAAAAAACGTTCAGTTTACGGTTATATCCTTATCTATAAATGTCACAAATTCACGCAAGCATTTCCATTTTTGCATAAAGGTCTGTCCTGACAGTCTGTGTTAAGTTTAAGATGCAGAATGAGCGCCGGGCACGCGCGTGCACGCACATCAGACAGACGGAACACAGAGAGCGGGGTTAAGTTGGTTTTGTTTTCGATATTCGTGACACATTCAGCGATAAATGGAAATAACTACAAATCGACTTGCCAAAAAAAAAACAGTGTGACCACAAAAAGGGCACAACCTTCTTTTTCATAGTTTTCGCTCGATGTAATAAGCACTAGCTCGCAAAAGCCGTCTCAATGGGCATCAAGCCGGGGAGAGCTTGCTCTCTGCGGAGCTTTCAGTAAGGGACCGTGGGGAAAGTGCACGTTTTCTTCGGTTTTTGCTATAGCTCACTGGGCGGTGTTTTTGTAATAGCTTTTTAGTTAAAGGGCCTATAGACACGAGACCAGTGTCAATCAAGAGGGGGACAGTGGACATTTTTCACAACCTCCCATTTTACACCTACTGGTAGAAAAGGGAATTGCATGTCAAAAATGTACTTTATTTTTTTAATAACTTTCGTCAGCAGGAAGATAGAGACTTGACTGTGATCAAAGTGAACGTGTGTTCCTGCAGAACATTCCTCACCTGTTGGTTAACACTGAGTCTTTATTATCTGTATTATTATTTACATTTTTAAAAGAGATTTAAACTATATTCACTATATACAATGCTTAAAAAATGTATTAAAACAAATTTATGTAAGGTTTTTAACAAATTGTGTAAGGTTTGTGCCACTGCTGCTCTAAACTAACAGCATTGGTGATTACCAAAATCATGTTTTAGCTTTCTGTATTGGTTAGTCCTCCAATATGCATAAGCTCTTTAGTAACAGTAGTAGGCTATGTCTAATGCTATAATATAATTATTGCTGTTATCTATGAAAGAAAAGCAGAGCACTTTATAGTGTTTTTTCAGATACCCAAATACAGTCAAAAAGTACATAAACAATGCAAGCAAGAATGCAAGCTGTTATGAGGCCATTTTTGTTATTATAAATACTAATTAGTTGTTTCTGTTTGTAATTTGCCCAGTAAATGACAATAACATTTTTAGATTTAAACAATTTTTTGACAGATTCCTAAAATATTTGTTTTCTCTTTATAATAGGTGGTTTAGTAAATTAAGAACTGTATGTTTTCATAGCATTCAGTTTGTTTGAAGGACATTGAGCAGAATGTGGAATAGTGTTTTTTGTCAATAAAAAATTATTTTTTTTTTTTTAATCCGATTAATCGATTAAGAATATCAAAATGATCGTTAGTTGCAGTCCTAGTGCCAAGCAGGGGGCTCGATATTTCACCCCCAACCAAAACTGTGGAAACTGTGGGCTTGGCCTCTGAGGGGGCCCAGCTCATAGACTCAGGTCTCTCAACCGAGGGTGTTGAGACCATTCTCCACTCCAGAGCTCCCTCCACGAGGAAACTTTATGCCTTGAAGTGAAAGTTTTCACTTCATGGTGTATGGTGTACCATCAGCTGGGCCCACCATCAGTTACTGGGCCCAGTTACTGCCCAGTCGGGTACAGTGGAGTTCCTGCAAGATCGGTTCACTGCAAGATCGGTTCACCCCGTCAGGGCTAGCCCCGTTAAAGGTTCCACTTTAAAGTTGTCAGTTGTCAGCCATAAGTGCTTACCACATTCCTTTGGGTGGAATGTCATTGGGAAAGACCCCCTGGTATCTCGTTTCCTCCGTGGTACTTTGAGGCTGAGGCCTGCAGCTTGCACCAGGGGTGCGGCATGGGATCTGGCATTGTCCTGCAAGGCCTTTCCCTGGCTCCCTTCGAGCTTTAGAGGAGGTGCCGGCCGAGTTTTTGACCTTAAAAGCATTTGTTTCCTCCTTGCTTCTCATCTCTTAAGAGGATAGGAGATTTACTTCTCTTAAGAGGATTACCCTCGTGCCTGGAATTTGCACCCGGCATGGTTAAAGTATTCCTTCACCCTCGTGCCTGGAATTTGCAGGTTATGGTTAAAGTATTCGTTCCGATCCTAGTCCCCACTAATTTGGTTACGTTCCGAGGTTGGTTATGCTAATTTGGCGAGGTTGGTTATGCTGCAAGCCTTCTGTCCTCCTCCTTTTCAGAATGCGGACCAGGAAAGGCACAATTTGCTCTGTACAGTACGGGCATTAGATGCTTACGTCCACAGAGCTGCTCTGTGGCACAAAAATGAACAGTTATTCGTAGGTTTTGATCCTCCTTACAAGGGGTTCCCTGCATCTAAGCAAAGGATGAGCAAGTGGGTGGTCGAGGCCATCTCACTTGCTTATGACTCGGCCGGTCAACCTTCTCCTATGGCTGTCCAGTCCCACTTGACCAGCAGTATGGTGGCCTCCAAGGCCCTAATATCAGTAGTTGCTCTCCAATAGGTTTGTGATGCGGCAGGCTGGTCCTCACCGCACACATTCATCAGATTTTATTCTTTGGACCTGGACTCTACCCCAGGTTTCCAAGTGCTCTCGTCCTAGTGCGGCTTGTTAGATTTCACACAGGACAGGCACTCGTCGCTATGGTGGTGTTATATTAACGTTCCCCAATCATCTAAAACTTTGACGCAACGGAATTCCCTTGAAAGGGAACGTTCGGTTACGACTGACCTCGGTTCCCTGAAGAAGGAACGAATGTTGCGTCCCCGGCCATATCTCCTTCGTGCCTGTAGGCGACTTGCTCAGACTTTAAGCTAGTGACAGCTTCGTTTGGGCATGCTTTATAGCTTCCTGGTTCATGACGTCACCCGGTCTGATGTCCCAATTACACCTTGGATTGATTTCACATGTGCTTCAAGACTTATCACGCAAAGCGTTCCCCAAGCATCTAAAACTTTGACGCAAGGTTTGTTCACCAGCGAATGTGTGCAAATATGCAATTTGTCCGTCATTAAAACGGTGGCATCGCATTATGTTTCCATCAACAGGTTACAAAGTTTGTTGTAGCTATATGGGCACTCAGTTTTTCCTGTTGTAAAATACATTTGGCCAAAATCTCATTTTATAAAAGAGATGAAATGCTACTGTAAGGGCAGGCTATTTAAGTGCAGTGGTTATGACTAGATGGCAAATGCTTGCCCTCTCTCTCCGGTTCCACACGTCTCAGACTTCAAATACATAAAATATGAGTCTTTATAGATGTAAAGAAAACACTGTACTTATTCAAACAACAAGATCTTTATTTTACCTTGCAAGACTTCGTTCAGCTGCTGTGGAACTTCAGTTCATTCAGCCCAGATAGAGGGGGTGGAGTTATGAGATTTTACTGACAGTTTGAGCGGATCCAACAAGATTTAGTCACAAACTCTTTTTAATACCTCTCACTGGTTAAATTTGTAAAACAGACAGACAAACGTAAAGGGTGACCAATAGCATTGATTTATTGAAGAAGAAGAAAAAGCACAGCCACCAAAAAAACGGGCACTTAGGAATGTAAGGGAAAAAGGGCATGTGCTCTGCACAGGTTGAGCCCTACCTGTGCACATGCCTGGCTGACAGTATGATAGTGAAGTGTTCTGAACCAGCGAAGCTTTCAACACATTTGTATTGGGAAAAAGGTTCATTAATCAAAGCTTTTCTAAACCTGTTCATGTTGTGGCCATCTAGTGGTCATACAAATAAATAACACCTTCCAAAGCTTTGTGTTGCATGATGCTGGTTTCACATCTGGTTCTACAAATTTTTCTTTATTTTATTGTATATAAATAATGGTCACTATCAAATTCATTAATTTGTGTCAGTGTACTGCCACTTAAATAAGTCAAATAAATTAAACATAAATTCATGAATTAAATCTGGGATCTGATCTGTCTATTTTAACTCTGCCTCGGCCCTTAGACTGTTATTAGGGCTGCAACTAACGATTATTTTGATAATCGATTAGTTGGCCGATTATTCTTTCGATTAATCGATTAGTCGGATTAAAAAATAGATTTTATTTTATTGACAAAAACACACTATTCCACATTCTGCTCAATGTCCTTCAAACTAACTGAATGCTATGAAAACATACAGTGCTTAATTTATTAGACCACCTGTCATAAAGAGAAAACTAATATTTTAGGAATCTGTCAAAAAATTGTTTAAATCTAAAACTTTTATTGTCATTTATTGGGCAAATTACAAATAGAAACAACTAATTATTATTTATAATAACAAAAATGGCCTCATAACAGCTTTCATTCTTGCTTGCATTGTTTATGTACTTTTTGACTGTAATTTGTATCTGAAAAAAACACTACAAAGTGCTCTGCCTTTCTTTCATAGATAACAGCAATAATTATATTATATGCATTAGAAATAGCCTACTAATGTTACTAAAGAGCTTACGCATTTTGGAGGACTAACCAATACAGAAAGCTAAAACATGATTTTGGTAATCACCAATGCTGTTAGTTTAGAGCAGCAGTGGCACAAACCTTACATCATTTGTTAAAAACCTTACATACATTTGTTTTAATAAATTTTTTAAGCATTGTATATAGTGAATATAGTTTAAATCTCTTTTAAAAATGTAAATAATAATAAAGATAATAAAGACTCAGTGTTAACCTACAGGTGAGGAATGTTCTGCAGGAACACACGTTCACTTTGATCACAGTCAAGTCTCTATCTTCCTGCTGACGAAAGTTATTACAAAAATAAAGTACATTTTTGACATGCAATTCCCTTTTCTACCAGTAGGTGTAAAATGGAAGGTTATGAAAAATGTCCACTGTCCCCCTCTCTTGATTGACACTGGTCTTATAGGACACTGTGTAGGACATTGACACTATGTCTATAGGCCCTTTAACTAAAAAGCTATTACAAAAACACTGCCCAGTGAGCTATAGCAAAAACCGAAGAAAACGTGCACTTTCCCCACGGTCCCTTACTGAAAGCTCCGCAGAGAGCGAGCTCTCCTGGCTTGATGCACATTGAGACGGCTTGTGTGGACTAGTGCTTATTACATCGAGCGAAAACTATGAAAAAGAAGGCTGTGAAACATGATCAGCTTTGCCTTTTTGGCGGTCACACTGCTTAGATTTTTTTTTGGCCAAGTCGATTTGGAGTTATTGCCGTTTATCGCTGAATGTGTCACGAATATCGAAAACAAAACCAACTTAATCCCGCTCTCTGTGTTCCGTCTGTCTGACGCGCGTACACGCGCCCGCCGTGTCGGTAATCATTCAGTATTTTAAACTTAACACAGCCGATCAGGACGGACCTTTATGCACAAATGGAAAATGTGAATTTGAGACATTTATAGATAAGGATATGACCGTAAACAAAAGAGTTTTAAAAAGATCAGTTATGCATGTAAACTAATAACCATATAGTTTGCTTTTAATCTTGCTAGAATGTCACTGTTGAATGGTTTCAATTTATTTTGTGTTTTTATCCCATTTCCATTTCTTGGTACTTCAATATCAAATATCAGCAGCTATACTGCAACTTATCATGAAAAACATAAGTGATTGATAGACAAGCTGACAAATACTATTTCTATATGACTTTGTTTTTCTAATGCGTAAAATATGCCAAATGCAAACAACAGGTTGATAAAAGTTAAATCTATGTACATATATCATTGCATCTCATAAATATGTAAAAAACAAATATAACTGATATAACATAATATAGCTGATATCATTTGAGAATCGGCTTCTAGATTTAGGTTCACTACAAAGAAATTGGATTATAAAAGATTTTGCAAAAGTGTCATCCTCACATATTCGTATTATGTGCAATCCTTCTGTTTCACACTAGGGTTAGGATGATTATCCTCTCTGGCTGTAAATCATGGACAACTGATCATGTATCGACCCTCATGTCTGCATACTGAATGTCATAGGCGAGTGGGCCATCAATAGCAAAGCCAATGTAGAAAGTCACCCTCTCTGTACTGTGACCACTTCTTAGTCCTCCAAGGTATGTGCGGCGCACAGGGATCCTCAACTTTCCATACTCAGCATAAAGCTCACCAAGCTCCATCATGCCATTAACTCTGAGGAGCTTGTCTTTAATCGCCTGTTCCTTAAAAATATCTGCGTTTTGCCACAGAACGTTACGGTCTCTTACTGTACTGAAGTCGCTGTCAAGGTTGGCTTTAGAAACCAGTCTTTCTAATCCATTAGACTTCCCCAGATAGAAGTGAGCAATTGGGTTTCTGACTCTGAAAATGTGTAAGAGTTGCTTTCTGGAGGATTTTTTTAGCATGTCCACATATGTAGCTATTCGGGGGTCAATGCCACTTTTTCCAGGCCACAGCAACAATAGTGCAAGGTAGTACGGCTCTGGATGTGGATGCTGTGTTCCAGCTTCTTGCAAAAGTTCTTTCAAAAGATCAGTGAGTTCTTTTTGGGTTTTTGCAAATGGTGAATTAGGTTTATTCAGCTTTAGAATTATGTGGGCTAGCAGATGGTTTGTTTTGTCCTTGAGAGATTTGGTGACACAGTTCTTGAATATGAAGGAATGTTTTTCAACAATTTGCTCTATCATGTTTTTTCTGAACTCCAGAAACTGAAGAATTCTTGGGAAATTGTTTGCTCTGTTTTCCTCTAGGAACATTCGACATTCCTCAATTTCCATGTTCATGCTGAGTTTTGGTTTAAGTTTTTTCTCATTTAATCTTTCCTCAGATGAAGAACAAAACAGGGAGATGTATTTTTTGAAGTGATCTGAGAGTTTTCCCCTGTTCTTAAATTGCTTTTCTTTGTCAACAATGCCCTTTTCTCTTGTGTAAGTGAAGAAAACTTCAAGGAAGTCAAAGGCTTTGTCTACTTGTGTCTTCAAAGAAACAAGGAATGGTTCATACTCCATAAGAATATCAACCATTTTTTTGTTGGTATCATTCTGGAGTATGGGAATGTTTTTAATAGATATTTTATCTTTGAAAAACTGCTGAATATAACGATCTTTCATGGAATCCCCATCCTTAAACAGCGGCAGTCCCCTCACAATGTCAAAGACTGTCATAGCAATGTCAATCTCACTCATGTATCCTGATATGTTGTAGGTGTTGGGTTTCCTATGAAGTATTTCTTCCAGATCAGGAATATCATCTGTCTTTGCCAAGATTTGAGCCCTCTGGAAAGCTTTTATTGCTGCATCAGCTAAATCCAGATACTCTTTCAGGTCATCAGGTGTGGGTTTCTTGTTCTCTTGCTTGTTGCAATCAATTTTATGTTTTAGCTCACTTCTAGAAACCTGCCCAACTGTATCGAGGGTGTATGAATTCTCTTTGATGGTTTTGGCTGTGTAAGCCCAATCCTTTGCTAGAGCAAAGTTTTTTTCATTCAGATAGAAATGTCTTGCTAAGGCTTGAGGAATTACAAAGTCCTTATCAAATCGTCTCGATGCTTCAGTAAAGATGTTCTGGATTTTTTTCAGTCCTTCATTCTGTGTATTGATGTCCTCAATCAAAGGTGAAAACAGTGTGTCTTTCTCGTCACCTTCTGCCTTACGTTGTCGGGTGATTAGCATGTTTTTTACTGACTGTAGGAGGTTATCTTTTCCTATTCCACTTTTGAAAAATAAGTCGGAATACAGCAAATTTTGGACTGTGTCATATCTTGTGACTTTGTGTGTATCCTCCAGCTCCTTGACACACTCGGTTGCAATACGCTGATGAACAAAACGGATTGCTTTGTACACTCCACATTCTTCAGCTTCAAACTCAATTAGCAAGCATGACTGAGGTTCCATTTCATCCAAAACTGTTTGCTTCCCCCATAAATTCCTTTTAATGCCCAGAAAGTCTTCACATAGTGACACGGAAATGGCTGAATCAGCCATATAGGAATTCAATAATGCCAGGATTGAGAGAAGTTGTGCTTGTTTTTTTCCAATGTCAAGATCTTTGAGAATATTACGAGCAACGTTTGCAACATACTCTTTACTGAAGTTTGACTTCATGATCATGAAACTGTAGAAATTCTCTGGTTTTTCATGTGTTTCTTGCAGTTCCTTTAGTTTACTCTCGAAAGCTTCCATTTCTTCTTTAGACAAAGTTGCTGTAATGTACTGACTCTCAATGACACTGTTTGAGAATCTCACTTTTGGAGTTTTTGAACGTAAACAATTTAAAACAACAACAAGTGCACTTGGAGATATTTCCTCAAGAATTTTTCGTGTACAGTGCTGAAGTTCCTCTGTGTTTTCGGTCTCTTCAGAGTCATCTACTAATAAAAGTACTGGTGTTGTCTGTGAAGTCTCATTCTTTCCACATCTTACCAAATAAGCAACTTGTTGTGCTACGTCATGTTTGGAAGCTGTGTTGTCCTTCAGAATTGCACAACGGAAATCCTTTCTCAGATTCCACATTACATGCATGGCTAATGTGGTGCCCCCACAACCAGGATGATGAAAAAGATTCACCATGACACATGTGCTTGTTGGATATTTGGTTTTAGATTCAATTATACGTTTGAGTTGATCATATTTGTCCCGTTTTATGAATCGTTTTGCTGAATTTTTTTCAGAGAAATAGAAATTCCACCATTTCACTTTGTCGCCTCTATAGAATTCAGCTTCTGTTTTAATCTGAAATTCTTGGAATTCTTGACTATTTTCATCAAAGACATTCTCACACTCATTTTCACAGAGGACCTCGAGAGAAGGCATAAGGTCCTCATCCTTCTGTTGGAGAACCACTGAACTTCCCTCAGCAGATGGAAGAAGCCTCTCATCATGTGGCTTGTTCTGTGCTAGATTCAGTATTGTCCCATTGATTTCACTGAGCTCCAGGTCATATATGCTCCGCTGACTGATGTCATGTTCACATCTGGCTTGAATGAAATCTCTCCATTTTTGAAAGGAAGCACTGGAAGTGCATACACTTAAGATGTTGTCTGTACCCCCAAGGTTTTTATAAAATGACACAAATGTGTCAAAAATGGGATCATTCATGGCTTCAACAGTGGAGAGGAGGAGGAATATGACTAAAAAATGTCCTCTAGGAAGGATGTATGGGTTGCAGATGAATGAGATCATGTCTTGTATTTGTTGCGCATTGTCAATTAACCATTTGCTTGGTCTGAGTGGTTTGTCTTCTAGATTGTCAAGATCTTCTCTGCCATTACAAAACACCCAGCTTGTTTGTTTGTACAAAGTTAGATTTTTCACAATTGCAGCTGGGTCTCCATGGAGCTGGCTTGGTCTGTGAAGATTTGCAATTCTATCATATGTGTAGTTGTGGCAGGACCCATTTTTTACAGAGTCTGGATCAAAGTCCAAGACACAGAACAATTTCAATTTTGTCATGAACTGAAGATGCTGGAGTTGTTCAGGGTGACTTTTGTTTGTTACAATAATGTAATAATCATAATGATCCAGTCTGCTTCCTCCACATGTCAGCAGATTCTTCAGCTTTCCCCCCTGGTTTGATGTGCCCTTGCTTTCAGTTTTCTTTTCTACTTCTTTCCTCCTCTTGTCCAGAACATTCACTTGGACATTCATTCGAGTCAGCTCGTCATGCAAGTCTTTTGGATTACCGATTTTATAGATATCTCTGGTTGCAGCTCCATCTCTGATGAAAAGTGATTTTCCTTTGCTCTTTTTCCATTGATTGTCCTCATCCAAAGTCTGGATTTTAAACAGCTTACCATGAACTATGCTGTAGGAAGGAACAACATCCACCTCTATGACATATTTTCCAGATAGTGTGCTGTCAGCGCAGAGCACTTCTACAAAGCGTGGTTGTCTGATGCATTGCTTTGCTTCATCTTTGTGTTCGTCAAAGTAGGATTTAATGCCCTGATTAAAATGATCAATGATAATGTCCTTGTCATCAACACTGACCCCAATAATCTCAGCATGAGCATATGTAGAATCTTTGGAGTCTGCTACCCCAAAGTGTATGGTTCCATTTGTGCGGCTGTTCATACACCCAGCAGCAAACCGAAACACCTCTTTATTGAACTTTTTCTTTATTGTATGAATATCATCTGTTCTGCCCATAAACTTATACTCATGGACTGGATCAATAAGATTGTCTGGTCCTGTCTCTGGTGGTAAAGTATAGTTTTGAATGTATCGATGAGAGGCAGCATTGTGATCAAATGGATAGAGACTACATGAGTGTTGCCCAGGCTTTCTTTTGCTCTGTTCTTTATCAGTTTTGTCTGCGTTGATGACCACTGTTTTAAGGCTAGATGCCTCTCTTAGTTCACTTTCTTTGGAGGTTGAATGACTGGGCGTCGCTTCAAGCATTTTTTCTTGGGAAGGGTCCGGTTTTAATACTACTTTTGTCTGGCAATTAGTACTTGTGATCATAACTACTGAATCTTTATCAACGTAACATTTCTGGCTTTTCTTAGATTTTATGTTTTTGCTTGATTTTGTTTTTGATTTTTTTGCTATATATTTAGATATTTGTGTTTTATCTGTTGAAAGGTCTTGGATTTCCTCAGTTGTATCTAACCCGTCTTCTTCTTGCTGTGTTTGGGAATGTTCGGGGGATGCAGTGTCTGATCCATGAAGCTGTTTTAACTCCTTTAATCTGTTGATAATAATAACAGCTGGACCATGCTTAATGCCAAGGTAATGCAGATCACTGGGCTGGTAGCAAACTAGTGCTTGCCCTGATACTTCTTCATCATATAACTTGTCTGCATATTTTTTATCCACTTTCACTACTTCAGTTAACCAGTAACGTACATGGTCTTTTGTCCACTTCTCCACTAGATGTGGAAGTGTTGTTTTTTGACTCATCGTCACCACTGAAATAAAGAGAAAAAACAAATGAATAACAATTTTAAAATGTCTGATGGAACAAAGCAATTTATGATATTTATTTCATTAATGAAATAACATTTGGTCACACTTTATTTTAAGGTCTAATTCTCTATACACAATTACAAATGATTATAAATCGTCAGTTTGTTGTTTTACACACATGCACACAGACATTATTTCTTACGCAATATTCGTGAGATGCCAGAAATCTTTAGACGCACCCATAACAACAAAAGACCACACTTTATTTATTATGTAAATAACATAAAAAATGGTTTAAAATCATATTAAGATCACTTCTTCTGCACGCGCGCTTTGGATGTGTGTACAGTATTGTACAGAAAACTTTAATGGTTTAAGGTTACATTAAAATGCACAAAAAGGAATCAATAAAGAATTGAAATTGTCATTTTATAACAAGTATCCGATTCCTGACCTTAAAGGGATAGTTCACCCCAAAATGTTATGTTTATCTGTTTACCCCCAAGTGCATCCAAGATGTAGGTGACATTGTTTCTTCAGTAGAACACAAACAAATATTTTTAACTCAAACCATTGCAGTCATATAATGTAATTAAATGGTACTCACGGCTTTGAGAAAAAAAATACACATACACCGACAAAACCAAATCCATTTGAGAGATAGGTAATGCACTTATAAGGCTGCAATCCATTGTAAAGCAAGAATAAGAAGGCGGCACATCATGCGCCGGCTGTTGTTTAAAGAGCTCAGGACAGTTGGACCAGGCGGCAGATCAGAGGTAAAAAAAAACATTATAAATACTGTTCAGTTTCTTGCACTGACTGATCGTTTTGTGTCTTTACACCTCAATGGATTGACACGAGCCACAGGGTTTAAATTGGTTTTGACTATGTTTTTTTTTCTCAAAGCCGTGAGTACCATTGACTAAAATTATATGACTGTCAGACTGCAACAGTTTGAGTTAAAAATGTCGTGTGTGTTCTACTGAAGAAACAAAGTCACCTACATCTTGGATGCTCTTGGGGTAAACAGATAAAAATACAATTTAATTTTTGGGTGAACTATCCCTTTAAGTATCCTATTTCAGAATTGGAATCGGATTTTGAATACCCACTAAGGTTGTCCTAAACCTTATATATGTATATACTGTGTGTATATATATATATATAGGTTTATATATGTGTGTATATATATTAGTGGTGGGCCGTTATCGGCGTTAACGTGCTGCGTTAACGTGAGACTCTTATCGGGCGATAAAAAAAATATTGCCGTTAATCTATTCTCAAAGTTGGGTTGGGAGCTGGGTCTATACTACGCAAGCTATGATGACCTTCACCCTGATATTTTAGCGCGGATGTATACCTAGCCGAATTGCACTGTAGGGGGCGAGAACGAGTCTTCGAACTAGAGGCTCGCAGTCCGTGATGGACAGATTCTTAACGGCTGGTCTATGTGGTAATACAATCGGGCAGGACATCCAAACGCTCACATATCATTCATCAACCTCAAATATGGCTTTTCATCTGAAAGATGTATGTAGTAGCAACTTTACATGGCCGCTCAATATGATGTTAACCTAGAGAAATGTGCGCTATTGAAGTGTTTGTGTGGAAGCGCGTTTGCTGCAGGACAGGCTCCGGTGCGCTCACTTGCTCTTAAAATCTCCGTCATTTTTGGTCATACAGATAAAAGTAGCCTAATACATCTTTCGAATCTGTAAAGACTCTACGTTTATTTGTGTGCACTCAGAATAACAACGAAACGTTGCGCTTTTAAGCAAACAGGATGCGCTTTAGGTCTCATGTGATCTTGAGCGAGAAACTCGAATATATCTAAAAATACAGTACATAGAAAAATATATCTATAGAGAGTGAAATGTCAAAAAATAATAAATAGAAGACGTGTGTGTTAGCATGGATGATTTACATGAAATTTAATCTGTGCAACACTGTGCATAATAAGATGGCTTTCAGTTCAATATAATAACAAAAAACGACATTTTGGGTTTTTATTCAACTAATAAGGTGGGCACGCTGTGATCTGTACTATAATTTTACTGTAATTGACAGTTATCGGCAAAAAAAAAAAAAAAAAAAATAACACGGGAGTGGGAGGGATGGGAGTCATTCTTCCGGGAGTGGAACGGGATTTTCCTCCAGTTTTTTTGTGGGATTGGGACGGGAAGAGATTAAAGTTTGTGATGCATTTTGGAAACAGGAGATGAGCCCCTGGTCTAATGCGCCACTGGCTTGAGAAACCCGTTCTCAAGACTTACTTTTAGTCATTATTTGGGTAGCACACATATTCTGAATGCCTTCGGCAGAATTCAAATGAGCCATTTTAATCTAGATTAATCTAGATTAATTCAAGATTAATCTAGATTAATCTAGATTAAAAAAAAATATCTATGCCCACCTCTAATATATATATATATTAGGGCTGTCAATCGCTTAATATATTTAATCGCATGATTGCCATGAGTTAACTCGTGATTAATCGCAATTAATCGCACATTTTATTTGTTCTAAATGTACCTTAAATAAATACTTTTCAAGTTTTTAATACTCTAATCAACATGGGCATGGACAAATATGGATGCTTTGTTTATTATTATTGAAACCATAGTCAATAGCATGAAGAGTAGACATGTTTCAAAGGTCATGGATGTTTTTCAAATAACTTGTTTGTGTCTATTAGACACATGAAAAAAGAAATACCGGGTTCCTATTACTTCTCGTTCTTTGCACTGTGCAATTTCTGATACAAACCGGTTTACATTTTTGCAGGACAGGGCAGCTCACTTCTGAACATGCAAAATGTACATATCCTATATTATTTATTATTGCCTTTGTTTGCCTCTCTGTGCCCACATACTGTATATTGATGCAGATAAATTATCAATAAAACTGTTTTCATTTATATATTTTACTGTTTCTGTTGTCAGAAGATGGAATGAATATGAAATAGTGATTGAAATGCTATCTATTGACTAAATAACCAGCTCTCCTTTACAAGATGTTAATCTGCACAAAAAGTCCTGATAATCGAGCCGTCGTTTTATGAAATCAAATACACATAAGATAATGACAATAGCTGTGCTGTGATTTCGGCTATGCTTGCATCATGTAAAATTAGAGAAGCAAGCAAAATAATTTCTGTGTTTAACTTAACATTGTGAATTAAAGCGCTGCTCTTCTCTGCCGGCTGCCACGCGATGAACAGAACCTGAGCAGACGCAGAGAGCGAGAGAGAGAGATGTGTGTTTGCGTGCTGAACAAAAAAACTGAGCAGACGCTGAGAGCGAGCAAGAGAAAGAGATGTGTGTGTGCGTGCTGAACAGAAACTGAGCAGACGCAGAGAGCAAGCGAGAGAGAGATGTGTGTGGGCGCGCTGTGAAAGCAAGACCTCGCGTTCGGGCAGCAGTACTGGCCGATTCTCGGAGACTAAATAAGGTCTGGATGCTTTTTTGAAGGAAAAAAAGTTGCTAAAGGGGTCTGCAATGTTGCTAAGTTGGCAACACTGTGCATCTCTATTTCTCCAACTACGGGTTGGGCCACGGGTCAAACAGAAAATACGTGCTGCGTTAATCGCGCGTTAATAAAATTAGTGCTGTTTAAATGAATTTGCGTTAACGCGTTATTAACTTTGACAGCACTAATATATGTATCGTGGCATAGATTCAACAAGGTGTTGGAAACATTCCTCAGAGATTTTGGTCCATATTGACATGATAGCGGACGTGTACGCAGGGAACGCACTGCGGGGAGCCCCATGTGTTGTCTCATTATCGATTAGTCGGCTCTGCCCACAGTGACGTCCAACTTCAGCCGGTTGCTCAAATTACAGCACTGAATAACGCATTTCTATGGACAAAATGCATCTAAAAATAGTGGAGGAAACAGAATGAGATGCCGCGGGAGAAGTACATGATCCAAGCTGCCCAAAACATGATAATTCTTTATTATCATGAGCTTTAAGTTAATGCATTAGTGTAAAGGCTTGCCCTGTCAGGCACTGTGACACATGCATGTGCGTCCTCAGCACAAAAAAAACGTTCAGTTTACGGTCATATCCTTATCTATAAATGTCACAAATTCACGCGAGCATTTTCATTTTTGCATAAAGGTCTGTCCTGACAGCCTGTGTTAAGTTTAAAATACAGAATGAGCACCGGTGCGGCGTCAGACAGATGGAACACAGAGAGCGAGACAATTAACAGGCTATGCAGCACAAAAAAATCCATTGTGCTGAATTATCTGTTGTTGAAAGTTAATTTAAGGTTTAAAAGTCAACATGCAGTGTGAATATTTTATGAGAGTAGGAACTTTAAAGGGATAACAGCATGTAATTGTCTGATTATAAATATGAGACGCTCCATAACCGCCTTTTACAGGATAAAGAAATGACAGTATGACATGACTGTGATCAAAGTGAACGTGTGTTCCTGCAGAACATTCCTCTCACCTGTTTGTTAACACTGAGTCTTTATTATCTTTATTATTATTTACATTTTTATAATAGATTTAAACTATATTCACTATATACAATGCTTAACAAATGTATTAAAACAAATTTATGTAAGGTTTTTAACAAATGATGTAAGGTTTGTGCCACTGCTGCTCTAAACTAACAGCATTGGTGATTACCAAAATCATGTTTTAGCTTTCTGTACTGGTTAGTCCTCGAAAATGCGTAAGCTCTTTAGTAACAGTAGGCTATTTCTAATGCTATAATATAATTATTGCTGTTATCTATGAAAGAAAGGCAGAGCACTTTATAGTGTTTTTTTTCAGACACTCAATTACAGTTAAAAAGTACATAAACAATACAAGCAAGAATGCAAGCTGTTATGAGGCAATTTTTGATATTATAAATACTAATTAGTTGTTTCTGTTTGTAATTTGCCCAATAAATGACAATAATTTTTTTTGATTTAAACAATTTTTTGACATTCCTAAAATATTAGTTTTCTCTTTATGACAGGTGGTCTAATAAATTAAGCACTGTATGTTTTCATAGCATTCAGTTTGTTTGAAGGACATTGAGCAGAATGTGGAATAGTGTGTTCTCCTTCATGGGAACTTCGAACTGTGTCCCCTAGGGTTCGCTATGGGGAACGCCGTCAGCGTGACCCGTGTCTGAAGCATACATATATAAAAACACCACCCATTGGCCGGCGACATTCTATGACATCACTACCGGCGCGACCACAATATAAGGGGCGCCGGGAGAATACATCATCCACTTCTTTCGTCTTCACTGACTGGTTTGTTTGAATCGTGCATTCTGGTAAGAATACAGTTTTCCTTTATCATGGCGAGCACTAGCAAGGCGTTTAGGAAGTGTGTGGATCCGTGTCCTCGTTATTTGACACCCGATGACACACACGATCTTTGCGTCTTTTGTTTGGGCGAGGAGCACGCACGTGATGTCCTTGAGGGGGCAATCTGCGTGCATTGTGAGCTGTTCTCTATGAGAAAGCTCCGCTCTCGTCTGTCCCTTTTTTCGAGGAAAGAGGGTCAGCCGTCTGCTTCCCGCGATTCGGGACCCACCTCCTGCACGGAGGAAAATTAAATCTTGGGGTTCGCAGGCGGATCTGGCCGATGAGTTAGAGAGGGAGCTTTCCCTTTCGTGCGAGTCGGCCGAGAACGAGGGCGAGCCGCTGGATTATGATGATGCGATCTCTCTGACATCATCCGATCCAGCGGCTAGTGCTCTGCTGGGTTATGCCCAGGAAGAGCAGGAGATGTCTGAGGGTGAGGAAGTTAAGACTGAACTCTCTCAAACCTCCTGCCCTGCGTACGAAGAGCTGTTGGATGTTATGGAACGCGCCATGGCGAGGCTTGACTTGCCGTGGGAGCGAACCAAGATGGGGACGTCTCGATGAGCGATACCTTTCTGGCCATAAACCCCCAGCTCAAGTGAGCCTTCCATTTCTTCCTGATCTCCATACGGAGGTTGAGAAGGAATGGAAAAAGCCATTTTACTCTCGCATCCAAAGATTCCAGCATACCAGTTATGCTAACATTGTAAGGATGCGTGAAAGCGGCTATGAGAGGATGCCCCCTGTAGAAGAGACGCTAGCTAGCTATCTCTCTATGGGTGAGACGGCTTCTCTAAAGTTTCCCTCTTTGCCGTCTAAGCCCCTTCAGGATACATCACGCTTAAATGGCAGGGCGTACGCATCAGCAGGTCAGGCGGTCGCTTCGTTGCACACCATGGCGGTGCTTCAGGCGTACCAGGCGGATCTGCTGAGAGACCTGGATAACGGTCAGGGCTTGTCACCTGACGAGGTAGCTGAACTGCGCTGCACCACAGATTTGGCCCTCTGTGCCACCAAGCAGGCTGCCACTGCTATGGGCAGGTCTATGGCAGCCATGGTGGTAATGGAAAGGCATCTGTGGGTGAATCTGGCAGATCTCGGGAAGAAAGAGAAGGGCTTTCTTCTCGATGCTCCAATCTCGCCTTCCGAGCTTTTCGGTACCTCCGTCGAGACGGTGGTCGAGAAGTTTTGGGAGGCGAGGGCGCGCTCAGCAGCCTTTAAAACCTTCATTCCAAGAAGGTCCAGGTCTGAGCCCTAACAAAGCAGGGGTCCTGGCCCATCCTGGTCCGAGGATCGGAGACGGGCACAGAAGGCTAGTGTCGCGGCTCGTGCCCCTCCCCCACCTGCGGGTAGGGCTAGAGGGAGGTACAGGTCAAAGAGAGGTAGGCAAGACCTGAGGGAGGTGATCCAGACGAAACGTTCTCAACAACGCTCTCGTCTGGACCAGAGTAAAAACTAACATCTACTCCCTTCCCTCGGGGGGCTTTAGCATTGGCCCTTAGCTTCCCCTCTCTAATTCCCCTGCAACCACCATCTACCCCACCTGACCGAGGTTAGGTGGGAACCTAAGACTGCAGTCAGACTGGACCTATGATGATTTTGGTCAGGTTCTATGTTCATCGAAACTGCCTTACTGATGGTCCGGACCTGAGGCCTCCTCGGAGGTTTCTGTGGGAACCTCCTTGATCTTCAGGTTATTCTGGTCAGCACTGCAATCCCCGGATCCGTAGGTCCTTATCAGAACTGGGACGCCCTTTACAGTCTCCGGCCCCGAGGGGCCTCCTGTGGAAGGTTTCACTAGTCATGTGGGACCAGCCACTGAGTCTCTCGCTCTGAGGAGTGAGTTTTGGCCGTTCTCCAGAGCTGTCATTCAGCAGCCTCAGGTTGTTAGGCCTCTTCATGCTCCGCTTACATCGCCCTCCTTGTTGGTCGAGCTAACATTGCTCCCCTCACCTTAGAGGGTTACCTATGAGCATGCTGCTCCCTTCTGAGCGTCTGAGTTCCCTCTCATTCTGAGGAATGAGTTCTCCGCCCCCCAGAGCTCTGTGATAGGTCGCTCTCCTTGTTGGTCGAGCTAGCACTGCTCCCCTCACTATAGAGGGTCACCTATGAGCATGCCGCTCCCTTCTGAGCGTTTGAGTTCCCCTCTCATTCTGAGGAATGAGTTCTCCGCTCCCCAGAGCTCTGTGATAGGTCGCTCTCCTTGTTGGTCGAGCTAGCATTGCTCCCCTCACCATAGAGGGTCAGCTATGAGCATGCCGCTCCCTTCTGAGCATCTAAGTTCCCTCTCATTCTGAGGAATGAGTTCTTCTCCGCTTTCCAGAGCTCCTGCTGGTCGAGCTAGCACTGCTCCCCTCACCATAGAGGGTCACCTATGAGCATGCCGCTCCCTTCTGGGCGTCTGAGTTCCCTCTCACTCTGAGGAATGAGTTCTCCGCTCTCCAAAGCTCCTCATTGGTAGAGCTAGCACTGCTCCCCTCACCATAGACGGTCACCTATGAACATGCCGCTCCCTTCTGGGTGTCTGAGTTCCCTCTCATTCTGAGGAATGAGTTCTCCGCTCTCCAGGGCTCGTTGTCGGTAGAGCTAGCATTGCTCCCCTCACCTAGAGGGTCACCTATGAGCATGCCGCTCCCGTCTGAGCATCTGAGTTCCCTCTCATTCTGAGGAATGAGTTCTCCGCTCCCCAGAGCTCTGTGATAGGTCGCTCTCCTTGTTGGTCGAGCTAGCATTGCTCCCCTCACCATAGAGGGTCAGCTATGAGCATGCCGCTCCCTTCTGAGCATCTAAGTTCCCTCTCATTCTGAGGAATGAGTTCTCCGCTTTCCAGAGCTCCCTGCTGGTCGAGCTAGCACTGCTCCCCTCACCATAGAGGGTCACCTATGAGCATGCCGCTCCCTTCTGGGCGTCTGAGTTCCCTCTCACTCTGAGGAATGAGTTCTCCGCTCTCCAAAGCTCCTCATTGGTAGAGCTAGCACTGCTCCCCTCACCATAGACGGTCACCTATGAACATGCCGCTCCCTTCTGGGTGTCTGAGTTCCCTCTCATTCTGAGGAATGAGTTCTCCGCTCTCCAGGGCTCGTTGTCGGTAGAGCTAGCGTTGCCCCCCTCACCTAGAGGGTCACCTATGAGCATGCCGCTCCCGTCTGAGCATCTGAGTTCCCTCTCATTCTGAGGAATGAGTTCTCCGCTCCCCAGAGCCCTGTGATAGGTCGCTCTCCTTGTTGGTCGAGCTAGCATTGCTCCCCTCACCATAGAGGGTCATCTATGAGCATGCCGCTCCCTTCCAAGCGTCTGAGTTCCCTCTCACTCTGAGGAATGAGTAGTTATCCGCTCTCCAGAGCCGTAGAACGTTACCAAAAATATATATATAAGTGCACACGCTAAAACTCTGGGCACTTTTCTAAAATCCACCCAGTGGTAAGATCGCACATCAAGTGTTCTGCGTTCTTTCTAAAAGCCTGTATGGTAGGGTTACGCGCTGTAGCTTCATGCCCTTATTTGAGTTGGTCAAGCCACGGTTTGTGCCTTGGGCCCCACTCTACCCTTTGTCCAAATATTTTGGGTCTGAAAAAAAAGTGTCGCTACCAAAGGGTCTGTTGAGACAGTTCCCTCAGCAAGCTCGTGCAGAGCAAGCGGTAGCCCCTGGGTGACCGGCCAGGACCTAGTTACTACCACTAGGTGCTTGGCCATATCCCCTTAAAGGAATCTTTCTCTGATTCCAAGCCTTTGAGCTCTACCCTGTGTCCGGTAGTCCTGGCACCTAGCAGGTAAGAAGTTTTAGGGTATGCAGCTCGGCTTTTTGGCCGAAGGGGATAATGTCACTGACAGCCATCAACCGTCCCAGGGGCAACTCCCTTAGCCTGGTAGAGTTGGCTTAGTGCTCGCCTTTTGCGCGAAATTGGCTTGCACTCCCCTCAGCATGGTGGCGTGGGTATATCGTTCCCCATAGCGACCCCTAGGGGACGCAGTTCGAAGTTCCCATGAAGGGGAACGTTTTAGGTTACGTATGTAACCATGGTTCCCCGAGTGGGGAACGAGACACTGCGTCCCCTAGGCTGTGTGCCATGCTTCGGACGCAAGCTAAGACGAAGATTCTCCCGGCGCCCCTTATATTGTGGTCGCGCCGGTAGTGACGTCATAGGCTGTCGCCGGCCAACGGGTGGTGTTTTTATATATATATGCTTCAGACACGGGTCACGCTGACGGCGTTCCCCATAGCGACCCCTAGGGGACGCAGTGTCTCGTTCCCCACTTGGGGAACCATGGTTACATACGTAACCTGAGACGTTTTTTTGTCAATAAAATAAAATAATTTTATTTAATCTGATTAATCGATTAATCTAAATAATAATTGGACAACTAATCTATTATCAAAATAATCGTTAGTTGCAGCCCTAATCAAAATACAGTATGTGGAACAGAGAGGCAAACAAATGTAATAATAAATAATAAATATACATTTTTCCTGTTCAGAAGAAGAGCTGCTCTGTCGTGCGAAAATATAAACAGGTTTGTGTCAGTAAATTGCTCAGTGCAAAGAAAGAGAAGTAATGGGAACCTATTTCTATGTTCTTTTTTTCATTTCTACTAGACATGAACAAGTTCTTTGAAAAACATCTATAACATTTGACACGTCTAGTATTCATGCTCTGTTGACTATGGTTTCACTAATAAAAAACATATATTGCATAAAGCATCCACATTTGTCCATGCCCATGTTGATTAGAGTATACAAAACATGAAAAGTATTAATTTAAGGTACATTTAGAAAAAATAAAATGTGTGATTAAGTTGTGATTATTCGTGAGTTAACTCATGACAATCGTGCAATTTAATCGCGATGAAATATTTTAATCGATTGACAGCTCTAAATTAAAATGACTAGCAGAAAAATAAATGTAGGCTTACACTGGTAACTCATCAGTGGACTTTCCTCGTCAATATAGGCTATATTCTTTCACACTTTTCTCATTCTCATTCATTTAAGTTTTTATAAGAATGAACCTCTGAAGGGAACCGATTGTCTTCAGAAAAGTTTGGATGGCATTTTCATTTGACCTGATAAAGTATAATTTATGAGCTGAGGACTGTTTTGTTTACAGCTGTTTCTGGGGAAACCGCTATATTTCTGATGTTCCAAAAGCACCTCCTACTGGCAGAGAAGGTTTCAAGGTTTCTTTATTTGTCACATAATAAATTATACAGGGTATAATCAGAAGTGAAATGTAGATCAAATCAGGTCCGCTCAGTGGACAGTGCAAAAGAATAAAAATTAAATAAAAGTAACACAACACAAGAGCATATATATATATATATATATATATATATATATATATAGTAAAAGGGAGAAATAAAGAGTAAAAATGTGCAATGGAATAAAAAGTGCAAAACAAATAAGATGTGCAAAAACAGTATATTGGGACTTAATAAATAGTAATATGAACTAGAGGGATGAGAGGGATGTGCAAACGGGTTGTACCAGGTATGTACACATAGCAGCAATACAGAAGATGGTAAATGTAAATGAGTCTTGTAAATGTTTATGAAACTAAGTTTGTGTTAAGGAGCCTGATGGCCTGAGGGAAGAAGCTCCTCCTCAGTCTCTCAGTTTTTGCCATCATGCTCCTGAAGCGCTTGCCAGATGGCAGTAAACAGAAAAGATGGTTGCCGGGGTGGTTTGAGTCCTTGATTATTTTAGCAGCTCTGCTTTTGCAGCGTTTGAGGTAGATGTCCTGCAGAGAGGGGAGAGCAGACCCTGAGATGCGCTCAGCCAGGCGCACGACTCTCTGTAGAGCTTTGCAGTCCTGGTTTGAGGAATTACCATACCACACTGAGATGCACTGAGTCAGTACGCTTTCTATGGCCCCTGAGTAGAAGGTTTTCAGGATTGCTGGTGAGACCCTGAATTTCCTCAGCTGTCGTAGATGGTACAGTCTTTGCCTGGCTTTCTTAACCTGAGTCTGAATGTGTGTAGTCCATGTCAGGTCCTCGGAGATGTTTACACCGAGGTACTTGAAGCTACTCACCCTCTCCACAGGGGTCCCACTGATCATAAGAGGAGTGTAGGGCCGCTGCAGTCTCTTCCTGAAGTCCACGATCAGCTCCTTAGTTTTGCTCACGTTCAGAGAGAGACAGTTGTCCTGGCACCATGATGTGAGTCTCTCTACCTCATCCAAGTATGCGGCCTCATCATTGTTGTTAATGAGGCCCAGAACCACAGTATCATCAGCAAATTTAATGATGGAAGTGGAACTGTGAGAGGACACGCAGTCGTGGGTGTATAGAGAGTATAGCAAGGGACTCAGGACACAGCCCTGTGGGGCTCCTATGTTTAGGGTGATGGAGTTGGAGGTGAACTGGCCGACTTTCACCACTTGTGGTCTGGCGGTGAGGAAATCTTGAATCCAGTCACAAAGTGAAGAGGATATGCCGAGGTCTGAGAGTTTAACTGCCAGCTTGGTGGGGACTATAGTATTAAAAGCGGAGCTATAGTCAATGAATAGCAGCCTTACATAGTTGCCATTTTTACTGTCAATGTGTGTGAGGGACGAATGCAGGACCTGGTAGATGGCATCATCAGTAGACCTATTTGGCCGATAGGCAAACTGAAGAGGGTCCAAAGTAGCGGGGATGGAGGAGCAAATGTGTTTCTTTAAAAGTCTCTCAAAAACCTTCATGACTGTCGATGTGAGGGCAACTGGACGATAGTCATTCAGGCAAGAGGGTTTACTGTTCTTAGGCACAGGGATTATGACAGATTTTTTAAATGGGGTGGGAACAACAGCGGTAGCGAGGGACTCATTAAATATGGATGTAAACAAACCAGCAAGCTGATCAGCACAGGACCTCAGAACGCGGCCAGTAATCCCATCGGGTCCTGCTGCTTTCCTGACGTTCACTCTCTTTAGTTCCCTTCGAACCTCGTCCTCCGACAGAGTGAATACATGATCATCGCTGCTCTGTCTCTGCTCTGACGCGCTGATCGGCAGAGTCGCGCCGCCATTTCCTTCAAAGCGGCCGTAGAAAGTGTTTAGCTCTTCGGCCAGCAACGGATCCGCTCTCACCTCTGCAGAGGAGTTGTTTCCAGAGGAACAGATGGTCTTCAGTCCCTGCCACATGCGTTGAGAGTCATTGAGCTGGAAATGTGACTCAATTTTCTCACTGTACCGGCGTTTTGCGGCTCTAACTGCCCGACGGAGAGAGTAGCATGATGCCTTGTACTCACTCATGTTTCCTGACAAAATACCGGCGTTGTATGCGGCAGTGCGATGGTTAACCGCATCACGGATTGTTCTGTCCACCCACGGTTTCTGATTTGAGAAAGTCTTTATTGTTACCGTTTCAATGGCCTGTTCGGTTAGCGTGGAGACAAAGCTCAATGCTACCTCCGTGAATTCGCTGACGTCAGATGAACTCGCCCGGAACATGTCCCAGTCGACGTCATCAAGAGACGCCTGTAGCGTGGCTTCAGAGTGCGAGGACCAGCGCGTCACTTCCTTCTCCACCGGGGGAGCCTGAACTATCCGTTGTTTGTATTCCGGTGTGAGGAAAATGGCGACATGGTCTGATTTTCCTAAAGCCGGCAGTGAGTGGGCTTTGTAGGCATTTTTGAACTGGGTGTAGCAATGATCGAGAGTATTCAGTCCTCTGGTTGGACAGGATATATGCTGATGAAAGTTAGGCATGGCCTGTCTGAGGTTGGCTTTGTTAAAGTCCCCCGTGATGATACATGCAGCGTCAGGATGTTTGTTTATATATCCGCTGAGCACGTCGTGGAGATTGGACAAAGACAAGCTAGTATCTGCATGTGGTGGTATGTAAACGGCAGTAACGACGATTGATGAAAACTCCCGGGGCAGATAGAATGGGCGGCAGATAATGGAGAGATGTTCCAGGTGAGGCGAGCAGGAACGCGACAGAATGGAGATATTTCTGGGGTCGCACCATTTTTTGTTAATAAAGAAACACACTCCACCACCTTTGGTTTTACCGGCCTCGGCTGTTCTGTCCATCCGTACAACAGAAAAGTTATCAGACGGCGTTACAGCGGTGTCCGGGACCATCGGCGTGAGCCATGTTTCGGTCAAACAAAGGATGTTGCAGTCTCTAATGTCCCGTTGGAAACTTATCCTGGCTCTAAGATCGTCCATCTTATTCTCCAAGGATTGGACATTAGCGAGCAGAATACTCGGTAGAGGAGGACTGTGGGCCCTTTTCCTCAGTCTGTTACGAATTCCAGCACGTTTCCCGCGGTGTTTCTTTCGCCTCCTGGTATTATTGAGGTGGCCTTTAACTTCGGTGCTCCGAAGTATCTCCAATGGCCACGCTGGATCCGTGGATAAAGTGACCTGGATCAGGTTAGTGTAGCGCTGTCCAATGTCCAAAAGTGTTCTTTTATCGTACATAATCATTGCAGACGTTACACGTGTAAAATGAGAAGTAAAAAAGGTAAAATAACCACATAAAAGCACATAAAAGCACAATTTTGAGCGGAGCTAATTCACAGGCGACTGAACTCAGCAGCGCCACCGGAAAGGTTGAAAGGTCACCGGAAAGGAATGAATGCATTTTCAATAATCCAGTCTGCAGTTTTTGTTCCACCCACATAAACCCGTTTTAAATAATATCATAATTTATTCTGTTAATATCAATAACATTAATATCAATAATATTATTCATTTATTCTGACTCATCCCTTTTCTTAAAAAAATGGTTTAAAGGTTAAATTGAAAGAATAAGAATAAATGTGTCTTCTAATTGAATAAATGTAAATGTAAATTAAATAATCCCATTATAACATGTTCATGAAAAATGTAGAAATATTGGAGCAGCAGCAAGCATCACGACAAAAAGGAACCTCAAGGTTGATATAGGTAAATGTGTGCAAATGTATAGGGCCCATTCCTATATTTGCCTGGGCCCCCCAATTCACTAAAAATCGCCCCTGGCTGCACATTCAAAATATTGTGGAAAAAGAAAACATCAATGTGGAGATGATGTTGTTTACCTCAAAACTGAAACCAAGCCATTCACACAGAAAGCATATTTATTGCATTTTCTAGAGGGGCATCTATCATCGTTGCACTCGCGTCTCACACAAGAAAGCCCAAAGCCATGTAAAATTAATGTAAGTTCAACTTAATCTAGTAATTACATGCTTTTTTTAAAAGAAATTAGCTTGCTAGCGAATGTGCACATTAACAGCGTAAACATGAACCTTGCGATCATATGATTAAATGTTAATAAATGACGTGTATCAGCAATGATACATCTTTGAGTTTAAAGCTGCTCTGACAGAAAGGCTGCGTGTGCCCTGACAGAGACGCACTGTTTTGGGCTATGTGCTCTTTTCCTAATTGCATAACTTACATTTCACAGGTATATTCTCCATCTGTAAATGTTAGACGGCCATGGAAATTTTCCATCTTGAGATTCTCCGCTAAACTCCACAAACTTGGTTCTGAACGCGCCACCGCCGCGCTTATGTGCGCACAACAGAGAGAGCGCAATAAAATAGGAGCGCAATAACTCTGTCTAAAATATACATTTTGCTGAAATGTTTGTAGTTGGACATTTTAAACCTACAAGTAAGTGTATTTGTATGATAGCCCTAACTGTAAAGTGACTAATGGGGTAATCAAAATAGCCTTTTTACTCAATTAGCCTAGTCTGTGCTTTTTTTTTTTTGTTTAGTTTAGTAAATTAAATTTAGCTTTAAAAGCATTATTTTTGTTTTTAGATCGCAATGTTATAATGCAATGTGATTTGAACCCTTTTTGCACATAATATATGCCCACATGGCATTCACTTTATTTATTTGTTTAATCCAAATACAAAATGCCGAGATATGTACCGTATACCGCGAATCAGCTAAAAAATACCTAGATATGAATTTTTTCTCATATTGTCCAGCCCTACAGAGAAGAAACGCGCATTTGGTAATATTTTGCTCGATTCGCCCTCTTGTGGCCTCAGGAGAGAAGCCAAAATACTTTTTTTTCTAACTGAATTGATGCCTTTTAAATTAGAATATAATTCGAATTTTGATCGTATTTTAGTAAAAAATTTGAATTTAGTTTTTCAGCCAATTTGACAGCCCTACTGCAAACGCAATCATGTTTGACGATCGTTTCTGTCCAGTCCGCTCATTTTATCGTGTTTAACCTCAGCTGACGTTGTTGTTTTTTTGTCTGGCAACAGCAGCCGGTATACGCAAGTATAGGTATAGCAGGTATAGTCGTGGCCTAATGGTTAGAGATTTGGACTTGTAATCGAAACGTCAAGGGTTCGAGTCTCGGGCTGGCAGGAATTTTAGGTGGAGGAATGTACATGCTCTTGAGCAAGGCACTGAACCCCCAACTTGCTCCCCGGCTGCTGCAGCATAAATGGCTGCCCACTGCTCCGGGTGTGGGCACTGCTCACGGTGTGTGCATGTTCACTGCAGTGTGTGTGCACTTTGGATGGGTAAATGCAGAGCTCAAATTCCGAGAATGGGTCACCATACTTGGTTGTATGTTACTTAACTTTTTTATTTATTACGTCGATTCTGGCAACCAACGTCACAACAAGATTATATTTTAAGCTCCTTGTGTAGCTGAATCTGCGCTGGTTTGAATGGGCTGCCTCCTTTGTTTTGAAGCTAGCGCTGTGACGTAATTGTGACATCGGCCCTACATGACCCTAGTTACCTGTGGTTGGCCTAGCCATGCGTCACTCAGAAAACAACAGGCCAATCAGAAGAAAAGCTCATGAATATTAATTAGACAGGCCAAATCGAACTGTTTTCAGCAGAGCTCCTGAGAAAAGAGCTGTAAAAATATATTGAGATGGTTTTGGTCCTTCTACCACAGATATATATATTATTAAGGACATCAACACCTAAAATAAAATTCCAGAAAGGTGTACAATAGAGTGGTGGAACTATGATGTCACTTTGTAGGCGAAAACCCAGAAGTGAGTTAGCATTTTAGCACTTCCGAGGGTTCACTCATATACGGTCACTCATATCACTCATAAGGTAAACTCATATTACGATTATTACATGTAAATACCACTTTTACAAGCTTTACGTGATGAAAGTAATACTTTAATGATGCATATTGCTTAAAGCCACGATAACATTAAATGTTTACGGCCACATGAAGCTGTTAGAAAGAATATAGATTGAGGATTTCCTAGAAGTAACGTTAAGGATAATATAACATTTTGTGTAACCACCCTAACAAAATGAGAGCTGAAATGTGGTACTTTATTCATTAAAATAATTCACAAAAATAATTTTAATCTTACCATATCCAAAAACTCGCTTACTCTGCTGTTATTCAAAAGATTACATTTTATTAAAATATTCATATTAATCAAGGATTTATTGACTTTTAATGCACCTTATATTGAAATATACAGAAATACTGTACATGCTTTTAAATGTCCTTTAGTTAAGATTTTTTATTTATTCACTATACTGTTTATTAATAATGTATCATTTCAGTTTTAGTTTGGCTCTAGTTTTGTATTTATTCCAGTTTATATGAAAAGGTTCATGTAGCGTGGATTAAAATGCATATACAGAGTAAATACTTTTCATTGAACATTAAAAATAAGTTTGAGAAAGAGGCCGGGAGCTGGTGACGTTGAAGGCGAGCGACCGTGGTGCTGTAGTTCGTTTATAGCCTAAGTTTAGCTTTTCAGTTCTGGCGCTTTTATTTAGGCTTCAAAATTTGTCAAAGTTATATTATTTTGTGAAGATTATCTTGATGGACAAAACATGTAAGTTTCATGTAACTTATTTTTTGCGATTATCCAAAAGCCTATGGAAAAAATCCTATTGGCATTTAGTCGAGGGAACCAGTTTCATGCTAACAGCCGATCCGCATACAAAGTACCTCAGGCTGGGCAGAAGGTTTACCTTCCAACAGGACAGTGACCCTAAGCACACAGAAGGAGTGGCTTATACACAACGCTGTGAATGTCTTTGAGTGGCCCAGCCACTGCTTGGGCTTGAACGAAATATTTCAATATTCAATATTTCTGGAGAAACCTGAAAATATGCATTTGCCCCATCCAACCTGACAGAGCTTGAGAGGTGAGGAGAAGATTGGCAGATAATTGTCAAATTCTGATGTCAAAGCTTGTCGTATTATACCCAAAAAGACTTGAGGCTGTAAAGGTACTTCAACTAAGTACTGAGTTAAGGGTATGAAGACTTATGCAATGTACTTATTTCAGTTGTTTTTTTAATTAATTTACGAATTTGTGACAATTCTGTTTTTGCTTTGTCATTATGATTTATGGAGTGTAGATTAATGTGGGGAAAAAGTACTTCAAAGCAGTTTAACATAACATAACAAAACGGGAATAACATAGCTACACAACAGAACGGGAAAAAAATGAAGGGGTATGAAGACTTTTTATAGGCACTGTATGTATAAAATGTTTTTGTTTTCAGGTATACATACATCCAGTATAGTCTATGTAATTTTGTATCTTACATCCTCTTGAATAGTTGAGCACGTACGATGTTCAGATAAAAACTCTTCTCTCAATCTTTGATATTTCTCCTCTCATGCTGCACAGCATTCTGCAATAAGAAGAATGCTTCAAGTCACATCCACACACAGTAATTATCAGATTTGCCACCAGAGGCCGTAATCATCACATTATGGACAACCATGTTTACGCAATTTCTATATACAAGGCTTATGAAAAAAAACTAAAACAAAAACTGATAATTTATACTCACTCAATGCAAAGCAAAATTTGTGTTTTAGTTTGCTTGCATGTGCTTATTTTATGTTGATTTTCCAATACAGGTAAATGAACATCTGAGAGACATTTTGGCGCAAGAAAAAATAGTTAAAGAAGCAGACGAACCCTCCATTCTTCAAAAGGTGAGCATATTCTTTAAGAATGCATTAATATTGTATCAACAGATAACATTCTAAAATGTCAAGGTTCTATAAATGAAAGGCATTCCATAGCTCAGATGCAGCAAATTGCAAGTATTGAGAGCTACATCTAATTTTGTTACTTTTAATACAGAGTAATATTTAAGCATTTTATATTTTGATGTGGTAGAAATTGAATTGTTTATAAAGACACCTACAGCTTCTTAATATAATCTTAACATCTGTTAGCAAAATAATTGAAAAAATGCTATTGAAATCTTAAGTAGTACTCACAGCATATCTTATGTTCTTTGTACTTGAAGCACCAAGCTAGTTTTCAGCTTGCAGTGTGTTGGATATGCCTATAAGAGTGGCTGAACACACTATACACCCCACCCTCAGGCTTAGTCATTGTCAGAGCACAAACCTGTTGCACAGGTTCAGACATGTTCCGATTGTTGTTGTAGCCTTAGGCGGTCTGTATATAAACAGTACCTTGACACATTTGAATAAAGAGGCAGTCTTTTCCTAGTCGCTATGTTAAAAACGAGCAATTTTTGTCAAATGTGAGATATTCCTTAAGAGGATAGGTCACCCCAAAATTTTTATTCTGTCAAAATTGTACAAATGTTCTCACCCTCATGTTGTCGTAAACCTGTATGGCTTTCTTTCTGCTGTGAAACATAAAAAATATAAATTTTTAAATGTATGTAGAGAATTTAGGCATTCAAAGTAACAACAATCAGACAAATTATTATTTTAAAATAAGCTGTTAAGTATGAAAGTCTTTTACTTTTATTATTGTAGAAGATAATTTTGCATGGGTTGTGCTCGAAACAATCTTTTGATGAATAAATAATTTACCAGGTCCTAAAGGCTATTTTCTTTCATCAGTGTTACCAGGGCTGGGCTCCGAATGTGAAATGTCAGAACCTATTGTTCATGTTGTATTTGTCTTGTTGTTCTGTATTATTCTAGTGTTATTATTGGCACAAGCACCAAAGGTCAAATTCACTTTATTTCTATAGCGCTTTATACAATACAGATTTTGTCAAAGCAGATTCATAGAGATAAAAGGCAAACAGCAGAATCAATTACGAAAACAGCTATGGAGATTGTTCAGATTATGCTGTAAAGCAGCCCTAAAAGGCAATAGTTTCATTATTTAATTCAAGTCATTTCAGATTAATAACAGTATGAAGTTAATCAGTAGCTATAAGCAGTTCTAAAAAAGGTAGCAATGTCATTATTCAGCTCGAGTCAGTTCATTGTTGAGTCAATTCAATAGCAATGTCGTTATTGCAATATGTGAATCAGCTGTAAAGCAGTTCTAAAAAAGATGGTAGTGCCATCATCCAGCTTAATTCAGTTCAAGTTTTGTTCTTATCTAATAATGTGGGTCACTGCAATGATATCGATACGTTACTAAAAGTTAAGTCTCTTTCAGACCCCGACTAAGCAAGCTAGAAGGTGACATTGAGGACCCCAAACTCCATCAGGTGACAGAAATGGAGAAAAATCCTTTGAATAAACCAGGCTTAGTCTGGGTACCAGTTCTTCTCTGGCATAATTGAATAAGCGTGATGTGATATTGATGGGACTACGTCAAACCAGCATTAGGTTGGAAAGAAAGAGTTGTAGTCTGTCCAGCAGGGAGGAAAACATGAATGTAGAGCTTCCATTTAGCCAGTAGCAGACGACTAGCTTATCAGTGGCCATACGAACAATCAACATTCTTCCTGATAAAACTGCATTTATTCTTCCCTCCTAAAAGTATATGGGCATCATAAAAGGTACATTGTAGAGCCACCAAAGCAGGATGTCTCCAAAGTCCAAACATTAACCACTACTCAGGCACACAGACAGACACACATCCTTCCAACACAAGGTGGCTCTATATTAGGGGAATATGTGATTTGGATCATAACTTTGGAATCACAAGGGATATAATTAGAATTATTTTCTTATAAATTCTTGAATAAAGGACTACAGAATACTCATAAGCAACTATTAGCATAGCATAATTGCTATGTGCAATTTTTCAGAAAAACTACTTTTTCAAATTTCTTCTAGGCCGTCTGTTCCATTTGCATGAATCTTATCACACGTAATCCATAGACACTAAAATAAAAAAACAAAAAATTCTCACAAGATTTTTGATTCATCAAAACATTGTGACGATATAAATTAGTTGGCCAAGCGATTCCTATTTTTATTAACTGACAAAAACATGTTCTTCTGGTAACACAAACGTGTACTGAATTTTGTAAAAAATCAGCAACAATGTGGGACTGCATTAAGTAACTTCATTATCTATTATCTCACCTCTATCAATTTTTTTAATTTTAAACTTGCTTAAACTCTGAACAATCTCATTTTTATGATTATCTATAAACTTTATTCACCATTTTAATTTGTTAAAACTTTTTCTAACATTTCTGAGGCCATTTATCACCAAATGTCATTGCGTAGGTCAGCTCTAGACCATGGTAGTGCTGTGTTCGATACATCGATACGATGATAATCATCACAGAGGTTTGACGATACCAATACAGCTGGCCCTGTATTGATATTGTGGCACATGTGCAGCAGTGGACCACGCTTAATTTGAATACAAGTACACCGTTTAAAACGGAGTAGAAAAGTGCAAGGTTTCTAAAAACCTGGCAACCATGCATGCTTGCTTTCTGAAAACACCGGTTAGTTTGCAGTTTAACGATCTCCACTTCAAGATAAAAAGAAAGGTGAAAAGTGTAATTTATCAAGTGTTAATTTATGAGAGAGAGAGAGAGAGAGAGAGAGAGAGAGAGAGAGAGAGAGAGAGGCTGTGTATGTATGAATTAACAACGTTTTTGCCATGTTTCTCTATTAACAGTGAAGCTGTGGCTTTAGAAACAATGATGTTACCAGCTCCTTGTTGAGTAAAATAAAAGTAGCACTTCAGCGATTAAGCTATCTTGTTGATAACATTTCGGGGCAGCGCTAAAAAGTTTGTCTGAGCCCTAAAAATTATGTCTATGCACGCGCGCGCGTGTGATCTGACCAAACGTGTGTGCTTTAGAGCCCTGCACGGGCCTCAAATTTTGGCCCTAGCCCGGCCCTGGCCTGAGTCTGACAGCTAATCAGAATTACCGACCCGAGCCCGTCTATTTTTTTTTTAAATGGCTCTTATTTCAGCTATTAAAATAGTTCAGTTTTGTATGTAATGGCAAAGTGATTATATTTAGTTTAGTTTTTTTATTAAGTTAATTTAGAAAAATGTTTGGAGAATTTTTTATTCGTTAAATACGTTTTTTCTTTCTTAAATATAATGACCAAGCGGCCAGCGGCAGACCGGCAGGCTGATCATAGCTTATGTTTGATCAATTTAGCCTTCTCAAATCATCACAACTTGCCTAAAATAAAATCTATAGATATATAGATCACAGACATGATAAATAAATATCTATAGATTTAAGCTTTAAATTACCACTTAACGAAATAAATCAAATCGAAAACAAAAACTTTTTCACTATAATCATAATCTATGATGCACTTCTCTCTATATTCGTGTCTAATGAGGAGATAGCAAATCAGGATCATCATCTTCATCTTTGCGACACTGACACAGAAAACACTATTGTATTAGTAAATAATTAAAATATCTCCTTACTATTTCCCCTGGACACATTCATGGTAATTATTTTTGTTGGGGCATTGTGGGAAGCTTTAAAATTGCGTGCGTTTAAACGCAGAACCCTTCAGCTGCGCTGACTCTAAACACCGTTGAGTCGAGCCGGTCTCAGTCGTGGAAGCACGGACTCATGTGGTTTCCACCAGAGCGACAAATTTTTTTCATCACTAATTGATGATGTCTAAAATATAAAAATAAGGAGAAGCGTAAAACAGGCCCGTGGCCCGGCCCGCGTCTGAACTATGATGTGAAAATTGGCCCGAAGCCCGGCCCTAGAGGCGTAATAAAATCGGCAAATGCAGGGCTCTAGTGTGCTTGAGGTACAGTGCAGACAGCGCATTAGTTTTTAAAACTCTTCTAATTTAAAATTTTTAAACCTAGAGAGTGTGTTGATTTGTGCAATGATACCCTACCAGCAACGTTAAGATGATTTTAATACATAAGAATGAGTACATTACAATATAAATGTATTATACCGAGTATATTATTATTTATGAGCTTAAAAAACAAGATGCAAACAATCAGAATATCGTACCTGGTGGGGAGTGTAAACTGTAAACATATGCCATTACCTATATTGTACTGTCGTACATTTATGGAGGCCCTTCATAATGCGTGAGTGAGTGAGCAAAGTGACATGTGGCCAAGTATGGTGACCCAAGTATGGTTTAACGGTCATCAGCATCGTAAATCCTCAAAAGTTTTTGATATTTGTATTTTTTTTATTATGTACATTTATAACACTATTATTTGTATTATATTACTAGTTGTTTGTTGTTCAGGTATCTCAGTAGGTTTATAAAGTGTCTTCAACATAGAATTACATAAAGGACATATCGCGGTGGTTATATCTTCAGTCTTTTGTAATAAACCGAATTAATATCTTCCGTCTTCATGGTTGCTTGCACCGTCACATTTATTTCACTACGTTAACGCCCCTCACGTGAGCTCACGTTTAAATAGATCTATATTTAATTCAATTTAAATCTATTTATCTATTTATTTAATATATATTATTCAATATTATATAATATTATTATAATATAAATGATAAGTTAATAAATATGATATACTATTAAATATTTGTTATATCTATTTACACTTAAATCTATTATCTCTTTAAATCTATTGAACTTTAATCTATTTTATTTTAAATCTATTTAATTTATTTAATTATATTTAATTTATAGTTCTAATTAAATCACACATAGATGTAAACTGCTGTTTCTGTCAATGCTCCAGTGAAAAATACCCCTCAAATAAAATAAAAAATAAGTACATCCATATAAGATTTTATGTGGTCACATTAAGAATTAAGCCCAAATTTTTACACTTAAAATTTAAATTTACATTAACACCTAAATGTTTCATAAAATTAGGCTACATGTGATATTTAAATCAGAAATTATAGGATTGCTTTATTTGTATAAAAAGTTATGTCGATTTCCTGAACCTGTTCTGCACGTTCTACAGACGTCCAAGAAAAAGCTTTGCAAGACGTTCAAATTTTGAACCTCATATCTACGTCCAAGGAACGTCGTAGTTAGACGTCCAGAACCGTACTGGAATTTCACGTTGTGTAGCCGTCCAGATATTTAGACTTGATCTGCACATCGGGTGGACGTCTAATGTTTGTTAGGGGACATGTAGGCAAAGAACCACCCAACGCTATAAGTGCATTTAAAATCCTTTAATGCACGTTAAGCCATTGACTATCCCACTTATTCCATGATCATTTGCCATGTTACAGTTAAAGTTCAAACTATTATTTCAGCGCAATATTTGACCGGACGGTTAAAAATTACAGTTATTTTTGTCAGTTAGCTCTTGCATTCTGCCTGCTTCAAATCAGACAATAGATCACGTTTATTTGAATGAATCATAGAAATGATTTCAATTAATTATCGATCGAGAGAGTGGGAGAGAAAGAGAGAGAGAGATGACTGTTGTGTGTGTGTTACCTGCGTCTGCGTGTCTCTCTCTACCAACAATTAATTACTTTAAAAACAGTGATTTTACCACCTCGTTGCTGTGGAATATAATGTAGCGATCTAGTATCTAGATATTTTATTAATAAAAATCACAGGGAAGCATTGACAACAAGTTTATGTGTGTGTGCAGCACATGCGATCTCCGACCTCTCTCTCTCTCCTTCTCGCTCTACATGGTACAGTACCTGTGCATTAAGTAAGGAATAATTGATCACGGGCCGTTTAATTATTAGAAAAATAATGCACACCCAAGGTGGTGATGCAGCCACAACACGAAGTGGAGTGAATATATATTTCAATGTATTCGTCCGGTTTTTCTACTTAAATCTCTATTGTGAGTAGGATTATTTCTTCCGCATCTTATCCAACGCCCCCGTTGCTATTTCCAAAACTTAATTTTAAACCGTATTGGAGGCTTGAGCTGTTGATAGCAGACTAATGCAATTAATACAGTTAATTATTAGGGGTGGGAATCTTTAGTCACCTCACGATCCAATCCGATTCCGATTCTGGGAGTCACGACGATCCGATTCCAGAACGATTCTTGATCTACTTTTTTTCCCTTATTAATTAATTAGTTTGCCAACATGAGCATCTTAAAATCCTTACATTTACATGTCCTTACATAAGTAATTAAGTAATTTTAAAAATAATTACATATTAAAACAGTTTATGTTAAGAATTTTAAACTAATATAAATTCAAAACATATGAGCAAGTAGCAAATAATAAAGAGGAGCATAGAAATATAGAACAAACAACAAACAAAGAGTGCTTTCAGTATTTAAGATTATCTGAACGTTTTCCATTCAAGAACTGTGAGTGATTTTTCGTCATCTTTATTTACTGTTGTTTTTTACTGACATCATAGACAGCGGGAGATCTATTAAGCTGCATTCACGCACAGATCTATTTTGAGATACAAGAAGAAATGTGGTTTGTCCTGTCCGTTTAATCCCTTAAGACATAAAAGTATGTGTTTACATACATTTTGCGTCATGAAACCATTTTGAGACGCAAGTACATTAAATTGAAAGCAGCCTTCTGTTAGTGAGGTTCATATTTAAAATATATAAGTCCACTACATTCCAAACCACATAAATGATGACTTCGTAGAGCATTTGTAAGGAAAATGCTGATGGGCGAGACCGCACACTTCAAGTGTAACATCAAACAAAGCGTGCGTCTCTCACAGTGCATCCTGTGCAATGAAGCCTGTGAATATCCTTGTAATTCGCTTTAACCTTTCTGAACTTTATGAAAGATTATTTTATGGAAGGTTCGAGTGGTGTGTGTGTGTGAGGAATTGGAAGCAAGCAGAATACGGGTGTTTCTAAAGGAAACTCAGCGTCATCGCACATCGTGTTAAAAACTAAGCTCATAATCGATTCTGAAATTCTCAGAATTGATCTAGAATCATTGGAGAGAGAATCACGATGCATCGATGGATTGATTTTTTTCTCCCACCACTATTAATTACTAAGCTTTGAGTGAGCAAGACAGACAGAGAGAGAGAGAGATTACCTCTGTGAGTCTGTGCATCTCTCAAAAGTGTTCGGCAGCAATGTCTCTAGTTATACTGAAACTTGAAGTTCATTTTCTTCACGAACAGCGCCATTGTTGTTACCTGGCTTGTGAGAAGTCATGTAGTTTTTAAGTTGTTAAGCTATGATACTGATACAATTGTCAGGGTAGCGCTAACAACATTAGCGCTTATGTTAACATGTGTGCAAACTGTATGCGTCTGTGAGGGAGAGAGAGCGGGAGAGATAGATCTGTCTTTGTATCCTTTTGTTTACTATATTTATTTGTTTGGCCAGTGTCGTTGTGGGGTTTGGTTCGTTTGCTCTAAGGACATTTGAAATAACTAATTTGGCGAAATGTTATGGACATGTAATGCGGTCAAGACCTGCCTGGAACTACGTCAGCTGTGCGTTTCCCTAAAAATAGATGTTCCCTTATAACATTCGCCAGCCAATCAGATTTAAGCATTCAACAGCCCCGTAGTATAAGCAAAGCCGGGCATACACTGTGCGATTTTAGCAAGGTATCAACTCACACTGTACAAGAAGATCACATTCAATGTAAAACCAAAGCTCACGATTTATATGCTGACACTATACGTATGAAATACTAAGGTTGCGCTTGCGCAGACAATGGCACCGTATATGAACGATAGCCAGAGATACACTATATTGCCAAAAGTATTGGGTCACCCCCTTCTAATGAAAGGTTTGACTACTTTAGTAATTTCCATGGGTACAAATCTTAATGTTCAAGCATATAATTATATTCTAGGGACTTGTGTGCTTCTAATTTTATAGCAACAGTTTGGACAGGACCCGTATCTATTCTAACATGACAGTGTCTCTGTGTATAAGACAAGGATCAAAGAGAAATGATGATTCAGTCAGTGTGGAAGAACTTGACTGGTCTGCAGAAAGACAGCTGAACACCTCTGGTATGACTTTAAATGCAGACCTTGAGCCAAAAACTCATCACCAAACACCAATGACTTGTACATAAAGTCATAAAAGTCACTTGTACATTAAAGTCACCCGGAGAGAGGTCATTAAGAGAGGACCAGGCTAGGAGGCAGGAACCGGCGAACATTTAAAGACTTTAATAATACAATAAACAAACACAAAAGTAAAGCGACAGCCCCTCACAGACGACTGCTGCACACAAAACACAAAATAAAAGTCCAAGCCTGGTCCTCTCTCGTCTTCCACTGTCATCGCTTCTTCTTTTATCCTTCCGGAGCTCCTCCATGGGACTCGAGACCGGTGAGTGGCGCAGGTGTTGTTCATTATCATGAACTCCACTGGCCTCGCTCCATTCCCACGGCTCTCGGCCCTGCCCCACTCGTCACAGAAAATTAAAACTTTTATTATTAATATAATTTTTGATTGCCATGAGTTAACTCGTGATTAATCGGACATTTTTATGTGTTCTAAATGTACCTTAAATTAATACTTTTTAAGTTTGTTATACTCTAATCAACATGGGCATGGACAAATATGGAAATATGGGCCACGGGTCAAACAGAAAAAACTTGCTGCGTTAATAAAATGATTGCCGTTAAAAGGAATTTGCGTTAACGCGTTATTAACTCATTAACTTTGACAGCACTATTTTTTTTATTAATTAAGACAATACCCAATTCTACCCATAACTTTCGTCTCCTCTGAGATAATGTGCCATTAATACAGCGTCGACAGATGCTGAAAGCTCGTCAATTTTTACTTTCACTTTCTGTAGCTTAATGAATTGACTGGATTTGAAAACGTCTTTGGGCATTACGCTCATGCAGTTTGCAAATTGTTTGTGTGGTATGCACTGGCTCGCCTTCATGGTTTGAAACTGAAATATTTATAATTTTGTCTTCATCACTGATTGCAAAATGATGGACAATGATTCACATTTCCCGTGATAATAACATAATTTTATCTAAAGATCTCCCTCTTTTAATTTTCTTTATTGCTGCAATAAAGTTTAAATAGTTAAAGTACTATTTCCACTCAAGCGCATTGAGGGAAAAAGCACTGAGTTTAGCGCATCAGTTCGTAGCGTTGCGCAAATTCAACTGTACGATACCCTCACGAGGGTCGACACAAAATTTCTGACATGTCAAAACGGCACTCATCTGACCGGCCAATCACAACGCACTGGATCGGTCATCAGAGCATGCTTTGCTTCTTAGTGATGGCTTTGTAAAAATCGACGCATTTCAGAAAGGCGGGGCAGAAGAGCAACAATTACAGTATGTGGAAAACGTGTTTTTTTTTACTAAACCGTATAAACAGATCGCATTACACAAATACACAATATAATGTTATTTTTAGCCCCTTTAAACACACTTTAAAGTTTTGGCACTCTTTTCACTATTATGCTTTGGGACACACTTATTTTAATCGAACATTTAGGATGGATAGTATAAACATTATTGGGACACAGGGCAAAACTATTACTGAAGATTCAAGATTGCCTTTGATGTAAAAACAAATTAGACAAATTTCAGTGACATTCATGTGAGCTATTGGTGCTTGGACCCCGATGATTGATGTTTGTGACTATTATTATTATTATTATTATGCTTGAAGTTTGTAGTATGCCATAGAACTGTATAGTGAAAAGTCTCTCAAACTCTATGGCAATACTCGCTATTTGAAATTTATCTTGAAGTTTCAATACTGCCAACATGTTCCACATTTTACAAATTCAATTAAATAGTTTGTAAGGTGGACCCTAACAAAATGTACAGTGAAGTGAGAAAAACATGAAGTGAGGCTGTCTTTGCAGGGTTTTTTTATGCATTCAAATGAAATTCAAAGCAGCCTTTGCTGAGGCAAAATATGTTCGTGTTCAAACTACAACAGGTAAAGTTTGTCAAGAAAGACTGACATAGAGGTGTGTTCTTTTATTGTGCACCTTTCACTGTTTAGTTAGTCAGGTGGGCATACACCATAACATACTCACCTGTCTGTGAATGAAGTTCTTCAGGAATGACAGATTTCTTTGTGGTTTATCTTTGTTTGTCTTTTTTATTTTTATTTACTTAAAAGTCTCACAGAAGGCAATTGAAGCAACACAACACTAATTTATTTTTTTAGTAATAAGCAGGTAATTTGAAAATAATAATACAAATAATTATGATAGTAAAAAATACAACAAAACATGCTTTAAAATCGCCACCATGTAAAGTGTTATACTTCACCTTTTTATGTTGCACTTTTATCTCTTACTCACTGGATGTATTTTTTCTTTGTTGACCACGCTAGTAAACTTTCTCAAGTCTCTCCCATCTTATTGTAGTCTTTGGTGTCATTTTATTTGTAGTGTTCTCCCTTCCACCTATTTGTTCATATTCTGATAATTATTCTAACTTGTTTGTTTTCTAAATGATATAGTATGTATTGCAGGTTTACAGCAATTTTTTTTAAATAAATTAAGACAATACCCAATTCTACCCATATCTTTCGTCTCCTCTGAGATTTGTTTGTGTGGTATGCACTGGCTCGCATTCATGGTTTGAAACTGAAATATTTATAATTTTGTCTTTATCGCTGATTGCAAAATGATGGACAATGATACATTTCCTGACATAATTTTATCTAAAGATCTCCCTCTTTTATTTTCTTTATTGGCTAAAGTTTAAATAGTTAAAGTACTATTTCCACGCAAGCGCATAGGGAAAAAGCACTGAGTTTAGAGGTGCTTTTCAACTGTTACCCTCACGAGGGTCGACCAAAATTTCTGACATGAAAAACTCATCTGACCTTTCGATTGCCTGTCGGGAAACTTACGCTTCTCGTTTCCCCCTGTAACTGCTCGAACACTACAACAAATGCACATGACAAAGACACATCTCTTTCTGTAAAAAAGAGTTTACTCCTGACATGTATCCCCGACTTAGCCGCTGAAGATGCAGCAGAGTTTATGTTTGCGCAAATCTGCTCCTAAGCGATTGAGGTGCTTTGTTGTTGGATGTAAAAACGAACATGCTGAATTTACTCCTGACATCTTAGCCGCTGAAGATGCAGCAGAGTTAATGTTTGCAAATCTATTTATGATTGACACAAATTCAATGATTTTCAATGGTCGCTTTATTGTGACCAGTGTAGGCAGACTTTAGCTGTCTAGAAGACATGGTAATGTTTATGCGGCGCATTGCAACGCGACACGTAAAAAGACCGTAAATATGTCCCCACTGGATGCAACAAAGGCCTCATTTATAATGGGGTTTATTGTTTTTGTGTCATCGCGCCAGGACACGGCATCACAATACGGTAAGGGCGTAACATTTCCGTCTCACTTTGAGGTATTCGGCCAATCACAACGCACTGGATAGCTGGTCAATCAGAGCATGCTTTGCTTCTTAGAATGATGGCTTTGTAAAAATCGACGCATTTCAGAAAGGCGGGGCATAGAAGAGCAACAATAATGTACAGTATGTGGAAAACAGTGTTTTTTTTTACCATAAACCGTATAAACAGATTGCATTACACAAATACACAATATAATGTTATTTTTAGCAACATCACTTTAAACACCACTTTAAAGCTTTTGGCATACTCTTTTCAACATATTATGCTTTGGGACACACTTATTTTAATCTTGCATACTATTTAGGATGGATAGTATAAACATTATTGGGACACAGGGCAAAACTATTACTGAAGATTCAAGATTGCCTTTGATGTAAAAACCATATCATTAGACAAATTTCAGTTGTATCATTCATGTGAGCTATTGGTGCTTGGACCCCGATGATTGATGTTTGTGACTATTATTATTATTATTATTATTATTATTATGCTTGAAGTTTGTAGTATGCCATAGAACTGTATAGTGAAAAGTCTCTCAAACTCTATGGCAATACTCGCTATTTGAAATTTATCTTGAAGTTTCAATACTGCCAACATGTTCCACATTTTACAAATTCAATTAAATAGTTTGTAAGGTGGACCCTAACAAAATGTACAGTGAAGTGAGAAAAACATGAAGTGAGGCTGTGTCTTTGCAGGGTTTTTTTATGCATTCAAATGAAATTCAAAGCAGCCTTTACTGAGGCAAAATATGTTCGTGTTCAAACTACAACAGGTAAAGTTTGTCAAGAAAGACTGACATAGAGGTGTGTTCTTTTATTGTGCACCTTTCACTGTTTAGTTAGTCAGGTTGGGCATACACCATAACATACTCACCTGTCTGTGGAATGAAGTTCTTCAGGAATGACTAGATTTCTTTGTGGTTTATCTTTGTTTGTCTTTTTTATTTTTATTTACTTAAAAGTCTCACAGAAGGCAATTGAAGCAACACAACACTAATTTATTTTTTTAGTAATAAGCAGGTAATTTGAAAATAATAATACAAATAATTATGATAGTAAAAAATACAACAAAACATGCTTTAAAATCGCCACCATGTAAAGTGTTATACTTCACCTTTTTATGTTGCACTTTTATCTCTTACTCACTGGATGTATTTTTTCTTTGTTGACCACGCTAGTAAACTTTCTCAAGTCTCTCCCATCTTATTGTAGTCTTTGGTGTCATTTTATTTGTAGTGTTCTCCCTTCCACCTATTTGTTCATATTCTGCATAATTATTCTAACTTGTTTGTTTTCTAAATGATATAGTATGTATTGCAGGTTTACAGCAATTTTTTTTTAAATAAATTAAGACAATACCCAATTCTACCCATATCTTTCGTCTCCTCTGAGATTTGTTTGTGTGGTATGCACTGGCTCGCATTCATGGTTTGAAACTGAAATATTTATAATTTTGTCTTTATCGCTGATTGCAAAATGATGGACAATGATTCACATTTCCCGTGATAATAACATAATTTTATCTAAAGATCTCCCTCTTTTAATTTTCTTTATTGCTGCAATAAAGTTTAAATAGTTAAAGTACTGTTTCCACGCAAGCGCATTGAGGGAAAAAGCACTGAGTTTAGCGCAGTCAGTTCGTAGCGTTGCTTCAACTGTACGATACCCTCACGAGGGTCGACCAAAATTTCTGACATGTCAAAAACTCATCTGACCTTTCGATTGCCTGTCGGGAGAGACTTATCGCTTCTCGTTTCCCCCTGTACACTGCTCGAACACTGCACAACAAATGACACATGACAAAGACACATGACTCTTTTCTGACTCAAAAAAGAGTCGCACAAGTCAATTCGGCTCAAAATCGGATGAAAATTGCACAGTGTATCCCCGACTTTATCCCCGACTTTACATGTACTGTGATGTCACACAGACCCAGGCTCTCCCATGATTGTTAATTGACACTAGCGTTTTACCTTAGACCCGCCCTGAGTGAGCTGTCATCAGTCTGCCATTGTTTCGATGCCGGAGCAGGAGTAGACCAGAATGGCTCCTAAGCGATTGAGGTGCTTTGTTGTTGGATGTAAAAACGAACATAGCAGTCGTAATTTACTCCTGACATCTTAGCCGCTGAAGATGCAGCAGAGTTTATGTTTGCGCAAATCTATTTATGACGTGCTGACACAAATTTCAAATGATTTTCAATGGTCGCTTTATTGCGACCAGTGTAGGTAGACTTTGGCTGTCGCGGCGTGTCCAGTGTAGACACTGTTTCTAACCTATCGAGAAGAAACAAAGCAACCTCGGCATACAATCGCAGGCCTTCCGCTCCTTATGTTTTTTCCAGTGTTGGAAAGCTGATCTGATATTTACATGGGTCCTACTTCTTGCCTTATCGTTCTGCAGACATTTTCCTCTTTTGTTTTATCCACCATCTCTATCTTTCTGTCGCTCGGCTCGGCTGTTCACTGAACGCTCTCTCATCCATATCATGAGTAGACACGCCCCTTACTATTGATTGGCTACAAATTTGTTTTTGTACTCGGCCCCGTCTCAGTTTTCTTAAGCGTTTTTGAAAAATGACTTACCCCACCTTTAAAGGGGTCATATGATGCGATTTCAAGTTTTCCTTTCTCTTTGGAGTGTTACAAGCTGTTTATGCATAGATAAGATCCCTGAAGTTGCAAAGACTAAAGTCTCAAAACCAAAGAGATATTCTTTATAAAAGTTAAGACTAAACCACGCCCCCCTAAACCGGCTCATTCAAACACGCCCCCACATGTCTACATCACAGTGTGGGGAGATTTGAAAAACACCGCCCAAATGTATACTCAAAGAAAGAGTACGTGATTTTTATTCTCGTTGTAGTATTGTTGCTGCCACTGGCGCCATGTCCTGTAGACACTGTATTTCGTTGTCAAAGTGAAATTACTTTGTTTGTGCTTCCAAAAGAGGACACGACTAGAAATCAGTGGTTAAGTTCTATTTTATATTTACCCAAATATTAGAGTGTGTGCAGCGCATTTTACGGAGGAATATTTCCTGAACCTGGGATTAGCCTGCCAGCTATGCTCAAAGGCTGTTTCTATAAAGTGGGGCAATTCCAACTTTGCAAGGACAGTCTGGCGCTTCTCACTCACTCACTAAATACGTTTTCTTATTTAAAGAATTTGCTGCTGACTTCAAACGCGAGTTTTGAGCAGTGTAGACTAGTGCTTGTTGTTTGGCATTTCTCCGATCACAAATGCAGACTTGGTAATGTTAAAAATAAAAATATTGTTTTTGTGTCATCGCACCGGGACATGGCATCACAATACGGTAAGGGCGTAACATTTCCATCTCACTTTGAGGTATTCGGCCAATCACAACGCACTGGATAGCTGGTCAATCAGAGCATGCTTTGCTTCTTAGAATGATGGCTTTGTAAAAATCGACGCATTTCAGAAAGGCGGGGCATAGAAGAGCAACAATAATGTACAGTAGGCCTATGTGGAAAACAGTGTTTTTTTTTACCATAAACCGTATAAACAGATTGCATTACACAAATACACAATATAATGTTATTTTTAGCAACATCACTTTAAACACCACTTTAAAGCTTTTGGCATACTCTTTTCAACATATTATGCTTTGGGACACACTTATTTTAATCTTGCATACTATTTAGGATGGATAGTATAAACATTATTGGGACACAGGGCAAAACTATTACTGAAGATTCAAGATTGCCTTTGGTGTAAAAACCATATCATTAGACAAATTTCAGTTGTATCATTCATGTGAGCTATTGGTGCTTGGACCCCGATGATTGATGTTTGTGACTATTATTATTATTATTATTATTATTATGCTTGAAGTTTGTAGTATGCCATAGAACTGTATAGTGAAAAGTCTCTCAAACTCTATGGCAATACTCGCTATTTGAAATTTATCTTGAAGTTTCAATACTGCCAACATGTTCCACATTTTACAAATTCAATTAAATAGTTTGTAAGGTGGACCCTAACAAAATGTACAGTGAAGTGAGAAAAACATGAAGTGAGGCTGTGTCTTTGCAGGGTTTTTTTATGCATTCAAATGAAATTCAAAGCAGCCTTTACTGAGGCAAAATATGTTCGTGTTCAAACTACAACAGGTAAAGTTTGTCAAGAAAGACTGACATAGAGGTGTGTTCTTTTATTGTGCACCTTTCACTGTTTAGTTAGTCAGGTTGGGCATACACCATAACATACTCACCTGTCTGTGGAATGAAGTTCTTCAGGAATGACTAGATTTCTTTGTGGTTTATCTTTGTTTGTCTTTTTTATTTTTATTTACTTAAAAGTCTCACAGAAGGCAATTGAAGCAACACAACACTAATTTATTTTTTTAGTAATAAGCAGGTAATTTGAAAATAATAATACAAATAATTATGATAGTAAAAAATACAACAAAACATGCTTTAAAATCGCCACCATGTAAAGTGTTATACTTCACCTTTTTATGTTGCACTTTTATCTCTTACTCACTGGATGTATTTTTTCTTTGTTGACCACGCTAGTAAACTTTCTCAAGTCTCTCCCATCTTATTGTAGTCTTTGGTGTCATTTTATTTGTAGTGTTCTCCCTTCCACCTATTTGTTCATATTCTGCATAATTATTCTAACTTGTTTATTTTCTAAATTATATAGTATGTATTGCAGGTTCTTTGTAAGCAGACAGCATTCAAGTATTTTTTTTATCATTTCTATTTTGTCAAGTAATGCTTTGTCCTGTTTAGCCTTTGCAAATAGCATTTTAAAATGATAGATAGATTTTTGTATTACCCTTTGGGGTTCCTCATGGACCAATAAATAAATATATAAATAAATAAAAAACTCCTAATGGGTGTTTCCAGTTTGGCAAATACATTCCTGTTACTCTACACAATAATACAATTCCTCTTCATTGGTCAGTTCCATTGATTTGCTCTTGCCATTCCATGCTCAGTAACTGTGGCCCCACCTCAAACACTGGAACATCAAACAAAACAATTCAAATCATAGGTCATATACTGTTATTGGCAGCATAGGTGAGTAAAATGGGGCATCATGTCTGCATGCACACAGTTCTTATACGTACATCCCTAATCTCGATGATTTCACTGGATTATGCCCACAATTCGTTTTGACATTTTATAATGCATTTACTAATTGAAAATTAATTTTCTTTACACTAGCATGCAGCTTCCCCGTGCCCCATTCCCAACTGTTATATGTGTTTCACATTATAAACGTGTTTCACATGTTTTATTAAACCACATATTTTGTGGTTTTGTGTTGTATTTTTGTGTGTGTCTTTTTAACTGACTCCTGCCATTGATTGTAATGTATTCTTATTTAAATAATTATTATTAATTATTAGTCATACCAGCCATGCTGTGTTTGTAATCCACAGGGGCGGTACAGGAGAGAGGACTCTAAAGCACGTCCGACTCTTTGTTTCTCCCTGGTGGACAAACTTCTGAAGGTCAACACAGATGGCTGTGCACTGGCTGCACTGCTGCACTTCTACTGTCCTGATGCTGTGCTACTGGAAGGTACTGCTGCAGGAAACTCTTCTTTGTGATATGAGAAATATAGATCTGTTTGTCCTTCCAAGTTTAAATCTATTCACACTATAATATATTGTGAATACATTGCTTATGTTTAGAGAGCTGCATTGGGAATTTATACTGTATATGATGATGACATGACAGGAAAGGGCCTTGACACATTGAGTGGTTCTGTGACCATGAGCAACTAGTTTATTGTAGACTTTCACTACAATTTAAATGTATAATTAGGGGGGTGTGGTATATAGAATTTACAATAATATCGTAATCGTTGTTTAATCGGTGTATCACAAAAAAAAACGAATAAAAATACACCCAGAAATATTCCATAGACTATGAAATAGGTTACACTACTGCATGAGCACATTTAGAGTTCACACTTTCACTGTGTTATTTAGTCTATTAAAATCCATTTAAGAATTCCCCCAAAATTCAAGATAAGGGGGCAAAAATGCCCCCGGATGACTTTATATATCTTTTATATTTATATAATCTGATATAGTTAAAGGGTTAGTTGACCCAAAAATGAAAATGATGTAATTAATTACTCACCCTCATGTCGTTCCAAACCTGTAAGATCTTTTTTCATCTTCAGAACACAAATTAAGATATTTTTGATGCTTTCGGAGAGCTCCCTGACCCTCCCAAAGACAGCAATGTAATTACCATGATTAAGATTAAGAGTATCCACTGAACCAGCAAATCAGCGCAGCTGACACAGAACAGCATACACTGGTTCAGTGGATACTCTCCTAAATGGCACTAGGGTGATGCGGAGGAGACAAATTGTTGAATAAAGTCGTTATTTTTGTTTTATTTGCATACAAAAAGTAATCTCATATTTTCAAAAATTACGATTGAACCACTGATGCCACATATACTATTTTACCGATCTCCTTGCTACATTTCTGGACCTTAAACATGGTAATTACATTGCTGTCTTTTGGAGGGTCAGGGAGCTCTCAGAATGCATCAAAAATATCTTAATTTGTGTTCCGAAGATGAATGAAGGTCTTGTGGGTTTGGAACGACATGAGGGTGAGTAATTAATTACTGATTCTCACATGAAAATTACAGTTTTTCTTCTCCAAATATCAGCACAATTGCAAATGGGATATTGATTTTATAAATAATATGTCAAACAAACAAGAAATTAATATTAATTGACTTACATTTTAGACACAAGCTCCTGTTTTTGCTCTATTTCATCAACGAAAATGTGATGAACAGCATACACATGCCACATCAGAGCTATTTTGCATCTCTGAGCAATGCACAAAGATGTTTCATTACCAAACTAATCAGCCATTTGAACAAATCAGTTGAATTATTAACTCAATGACTTACTCGTGCAGTTATTTGCCGCCACCTAGTGGTGATTTTAGGTTTGTATTTACAGTTTTTTTCAATTGCTAACAAGCGTTTACCAATACTTAAAGTACTTTTTCTAAACTTTTAAAACAGCAACACATCTACATCACACAGTTAGCCAATTTGTTAATTTTCTGGCCAAAACCACATTTTGTTAAATAAATACAAACTCTACATTTCAAAATGCTGAATACCCTTTTCTACATATACTAACTCTATCAAAACACAGCAAACCTGATTCAAAATAGAGTTATTTGGTCAAAACATTAGCACTAGTGTCTATCCAACAGAAACATATTTTGCTATTTTGAGTCCATCATTGTGCATAGACTGTCAAAATTATAACAATTAATGGCATTACAAAAACTGCATTACTTGTCATGTCTCAGTTCTAACTGCATATAATACACAAAATAAAAATACATAGTTTTTTTTGTAATTTAGCCTTCAGTTTACCTTCAACTGAAACCCATTTTACATTTTTAAGTCTTGAACATGTTTACTCTTGGTAACATACTATCTAAAACTGAATGAGTCGTTACTTTATAAATGTTTAATAAAACAAATAGGCCTCTATGCAGAAATTCAATTGTTGATTGAAATTGCTTTTCGGGGGGGGGGGGGTTCCAGCTGTTCCACACAACAACCTGCAACAAATTCTAATATCAAATTGATCCTCAAGTACGATAAATGTGTTCAGTCTAACAGAATTCTGTGTTGTTCTTCATTCACAAAACTAATTCAAAGAGGTTCTTTTCACTCTATGTTGTTGATGTAATGGAAAGAGCTTCAACACTATTCCTCCAACTGAGACTGGAATCAGTTATTTCTAAATATTTTAGTGATCTGTTACTTAAAAATGCTTATCAGTTGTTACAATATTTTTGTATTTTTTTTTTTACAATACTTTTCTTTTTTTACAAAAACTTAACCAGTTTTACCATTAACCGCGCTTTAAAACATTGCGGTTAATTAATCGTAAAGGTTCCGCTTAGGGCTGCAACAACTAATTGATCAAATTGATTATTATCGATAATGAAAATCATCGACAATGATTTTCATTATCGATTAGTCGGGTCTGCACACAGTACACGTCCAACTTCAGCCTGTTACGTCAAATTACAGCACTGAATATCAAATTTCTATCGACAAAATGAATCTAAAAATAGAGGAGGAAACAGAATGAGATGCAGCGGGAGAACTAGGCTACGTGGTCCAAGCTGCCCAAAACATGATAATTCTTTATTTTAATGCATTAGCGTAATGACTTGCCTTGTCAGGCTCTTTGACAGATGCGTGTGCGTCCTCAGTGCAAAAAAGTTTAGTTTACAGTCATATCCTTATCTATAAATGTCACAGATTCACGCGTGCATTTCCATTTTTGCATAAAGGTCCATCCTGACAGCCTGTGTTAAGTTTAAAATACCGAATGAGCACCGGGCAGGCGCGTGCACGCGCGTCAGACAGACGGAACACAGAGGGAGACAATTAACAGGCTATTCAGTGCAAAAATATCCATTGTGCTGAAATATCCGTTGTTGAAAGTTAAATTAAGGCTTAAAAGTCAACATGGCGTGTGAGTATTTTATGAGAGTAGGAACTGTTAAGGGATAACCACATGTAATTCTGAATATAAATATCAGATGCTTCATAGCCGCCTTATTACAGGATAAATAAATGACACGTGACTGTGATCAAAGTCAACGCGTGTTCCTGCAGAACATTACTCGTACCTGTTGGTTAACACTGAGTTTGTGTTTTTATTCGTCTTTATTATCTGTATTATTATTTTAATATTCGAGATTTAAACTATATTAACTATACAGTACTTAACAAATTTATTAAAACACATATGCGTAAGTTCTTTAGTAACAATAGTAGGCTATTTCTAATGCTATAATATAATTATTGCTGCCATCTATGAAAGAAAGGCAGAGCACTTTATAGTGTTTTTTTCAGATACCCAATTACAGTCAAAAAGTATATAATGGCAGCAAGAATGCAAGCTGTTGCAAGGCATTGGAGGCCATTTTTGTTATAGTGGGAATTAATACTATTTGGTTGTTTCAGTTTGTTATTTGCCCAATAAATGACAATTACATTTTTAGATTTAAACAATTTTTCGACGGATTCCTAAAATATTTGTGTTTTCTCTTTATTATGATAGGTGGTCTAATAAATTGTTAAGTACTGTATGTATATCACTCAGTTGGCACGTTTGTTTGAAAGACATTGGACAGAATGTGGAATAGTGTGTTTTTTGTCAATGAAATAAAAAACTTAAATGTATTTTTAATCCGATTATTCGATTAATCGAAAGAATAACCGACCAACTAATGGATTATCAAAATAATCGTTAGTTGGAGCCCTAGTTCCGCTAAACCGAGTGTTTCTGTTGCACGGAACGGAACTGTTGCAGCTTGCGCAAAACGAAAACAAAGTTACACGAGCGGTGCACCAGCTTAAAATGCCGTGTTTATCAGAGACACGGAGGCTAGATTAACTGTGACAGAGGATCCAAACAGCAATCCTTTATTTCCACCAGAAAATGTCTGAAGTCGATAGTGTGGGACCATTTTGGGTACACCAAGAATGACCAGGGCATCATTTAAATATTGACGTAAAATTGCTGTTAAAGAGGATACATAAGGGATAATGCATGGCTAGCCAACCTCTTCTCGTTGTGAAATAAAGGATTTTAATACACGTCATGAAGGCAAGGACCACCTGACGCAAAGTTCACTAGCTCTAGCATTCTGCCCGCTTCAGACAGAGATTAAATAGTGCAGAGAGACAGAGAGGTGACCGTTGCGTGTGTGAATTACCTACCTGCTTCTACGCATCACCACAAACAATGAAGTTTTGAGTTTAGTTATTTAAACAGTCATTTACCCCTTCTTTGCTGTTTAATATAATGTAGCGATCTAGTATCTAAGCTATTTTATTAATGAAAGTCGCTGGGCGTTGGCAACAAATTTCTGTCCTAAATGTTTGTGTGGGCAGATCTCGATCTCACATGACATGATTTTCTCAGGCCATATGTAAAATCAGATGAAAAAAGATTATAAAATGAATAAGTATGGATGACAGTTGATTACAATAATAGTTCAGTTTATTCCCCTCATCAGTAACAGTGTCCTCTGTGGGATAAATAGTTAATATTTGTAATATTAAATTATAATTATTAATATTAATAATACTTAATTAACATTGTGATTTATCATCCCTGTTATAGTGTTATAAAACTTTGTTCACCATCTTTCCAAGTTCTGTACTCCAGGTCTAAAAGAAATGTAGAAAGAATATACAAAATGAAAACACCAAATACTTTTGTGATATATTTCCATTCGATGTTTACAGAGCAGAGGTCACCTTTTTTAATTCCAATAGGAGAGATGGACTTTTTTCTTTAGTATTCTTATTTTGTGCTGTATTATTGGTTACTGTGTTATTTCTGTTTCAAAAGGCAGCAATAAATAACAGTTTAATATCTAAAGAGTGTTTATGTAATGTTGTGAAATGAATAAATGCATAATAACTGCAATAATCATGAAACCGTGATTATTCCTCAGACTATAATTGTACCAACAAAATCTATAATCATTGCATCCCTATTTTAAAAATGGACAAAAATTTAGTCTATGTGATTAATTATTCTGAATCCATACAATAGATTTATGTGAGGAACAGACATAAGTTTAAGTGGTATTAAACGTGGTTTTTTTTTGCATTTTCTATCTAATAATTAGAGGTTTTAAAAGAGATTATTTAATATTAAATTGCACAATTTTATTTTATTTACTGAGGGGCGAAGTGAATTATGGAGGATGGCAAAATTGGGAAACACCGTGAGTTGAACTTAAATTTGTCTCACCTGCATGACCACTAAGGCTTGTTGTGTAATAGCATTTGCTAGGCCACATTTCCGACATTAAACTGCACAGTAAGGAGTGATTTTCTAAGTACGATAAAGTGTAATTCTTGTGTAATTTTAGACTAGACTTAAACATTGTCCGGGTAAGTGACCTACAAAACTGCAAAATACTTTAGTCAGAAAAAAATGTATTCCTACTGTTTTACTTTTATTTCATTGAGAGGTGTAGTTGAGATACTGTAGCACAACCTTCCAACATAGGCGTGTACAAATAAACCCGCACCAAAACACTCTGCCTCTAATCTGGCCCCATAGATAACAGACATACACACACAAACAGCTTCAAGAAACTACATTATCCACTAAACTCTGAAGTCCCTCATGTCACAAACATAACAACATTCAGATATTTAGAGTCAGCTAAACTAAAGGACACACAAGTCTCTGCCTCACGTTAAACTTGATATAATGGCAGGGCTTCTTTGACTTTAAACTTGGTTTGAAAGACAATTATTTGTTCTATTAAAGCCACTTGATGACACTACAAATGTCTTTGTCACTTTTGATCAATTTAATGCATCCTTGCTATATCAAAGTCATAATTTCTTCATAAGAATAATATTCTATGAGGGTGGAGGAAGAAACGAGCGAAAGAAACAGACAGAGCGAGTAGGAGTGCGTGAATGGAAGTTTGAGCGAGAACAGAGGAGCAGTTATTCAAACATAAACACATCTCCACCCCGTGACTCTGAGGATTCTGCTCGTTACATCACACATTCTGGTCCCGCCCTCACAGGCTTTATGAATCTCCATTGGCTTCTACATGAGTTCTGTCTCCGCCCCCTCAGATCTACTCATAACATCATTGGCTGTTATATGGTTTGTTTCCTCCCCATCCAGATATCTGTGTCAAAGAAACAATGTCATTGGCTGACAGTCTGTACAATCTCCAGCTGATCCAGGAGTTCTGCAGAGAAAACCTCAGCCACTGCTGTCACTTCACCCTGGAGGATATGCTGTATGCCTCCAGCACCATCAAGGTAAACCTGACGTCATTACAGTTTACTTCTCTTTACTATATTTATATTTATGCATTTAACAGACGCTTTTTCCAAAACGACTTACAAAATATTTTATTTTAATAGATCATCTTAAAATGTTTTGATGATGATTGTTGCATGACAATCACTACTACTGATTTTCCTGAGATATTTAATTTCATTCCAGAAGACAATGATATATAACTAGTGGGAATATTTAAATTTTTTATAATTTTTGTCCTGGCATGATTTAGTATCAGAACTTTTCTCAGATGTTTCAACACAATGAATAGGATGTGTTTCCATTTGGTTCAGTGTTGCAAACTTTACATGGTTTCTAGGATGCAGATACGGAGCACTTTCTGTGGTGATTTTCCACTGAATATCCTTTTTTAGTTTGAGGCCAAGATGAATGAGTGATCACTGGAGTATTCCAGGGAATTCCAGCAGGGCTGATGCAGGAAAGGAAAGCCGACCAGTGCGTGTTTTAAATCTGATGGTTTGGGATGACTGAGTCATCGTTTGTGTGTATGTGAGAACGCTGCCAAGTGGATCGCCTCAGACAGTTATGTTAGTGAAGCGGTGGGTCTAGATATACACAGTCCATGTGTAGCGTTACCTCACACAGCCACCATCATAACATATTTTTGGAGCAAAATGTGTAACATTTTCCAAACAGGATTTGCCATTCTGTCAGATGAGTCTGTGGTCAATTATGTAAACCAGGTTAAAATTATTGTCGACTTCTTCTGCCAATCACATGCTCTCCAGTAAAACAAAGGTACATCTGATTCCTTTGGTCATTTAGGGCTTAAGTGGTGTGTTTTTCACTAAATTAGGGCTTTTTCATGAGGCTAACAGCCACTAACTGTGGAGAAATAAAGGTGTCAGGACTGAATAAATCAGCAGAGAGTGCTGGATCTGTTCGTGTCAGCCTGCCCCGGTTGCTTTGTTGCTCTTGTTGGGTCAGAACACCCTTTAATGCACTGAAAGAGACTCTTTGCTGCACTGTTGCATTCAATAAATGCTCTATATTATGTTGTACACTAAGGACAGCCAGTTATTTTGCACAGTTATTATGCTATTTAAATAACTTAAACTTGTGTTTGTGTTCTGTCACATCAGAATGTTATGATGCCTATTGTGTGATCAGAATCTAGGCTTCACTGCCACCATGTTCAGATCACATGACCATCCTTACTATTCCTTATGCAGTATATAGTATGGATAATGTGTGTAGTATGGAACATTTCTGTATGCAAAGAATACCTAAAGTAATAATTCATAATGTTTCAATTTTTTTTAATTAGTGCCACATATATACTGCATATACACTGTATATATGTACAGTAGCCGTTATCTTGCTTTTTTGAAGTTAGTAAGATGCTATTGCAGTCTAAAGGAGAGCATTGACATCTTGTGGTTATAGAGGAGCATTGCAAGACAAACGTTTTCCATAATTTTCTACTCATTAATTTTAGTGTGTTTGTGTGATTTCAGAGTAACTACCTTGTATTTATGGCAGAGCTATTTTGGTGGTGTGAAGTTGTGAAACCATCTTTTGTTCAGCCCCGCACACTCAATACCAAAGGTAAGGTCTGTCTTATCTGGTTGTCATTATATTTGGTGTGCATGTCTTGCATTTTATCAACACCAGTTTTATTTATCTTTTCTTTTGTAGTATCTGACCAGTCCCAGTCCAATAAAATGGCTCCCATAACCAAACAAAACCTGATCCACAGGCCAGGCAGTCCGGATCAGTCTAGGTTTGTCTTTAATACAATGCAAGTTTGAGGTTTACAAAGAATTGTAATAATTTATTATGAGTTTATGCAAGTCTGAATTTATATTCCAAACAATTTCATATTTTAGGTCACAACCTAAAAATGACAAATCAGGTAAGACTTCAAAATATTAAGACATATTTTTGTAGAATTTACAAGAGATTTTGCACCTCTCATTAGTTTTGTCTCCTGTAGCTCAACTGGTAAACCATGGCTCTAGCACACACACTGGTATAATTTATAGCTTGAATGTACTGAACAAATAGTAAACTTGCTGTTGTATGTAAGTAAATGGGTATTTCTTTCTCTCACAGCAGTTATCAGGCGGTCATATGTGGATGGATGTGTGGGGACATGGCCTAAAGAGAAACGGTTTGTGTCCTCTACAAACTCTATTTCTTTGACTCTCTTACTCTGTCTTTACATGCTGCGGATGATTTACTGTTTGTCTTCTCCTCAGGTCTTCAGCTCATGGGATATCATTTGAGATTCCACTTGACGACAGCATGAGTTCATCTTCAGGACGTGGACTGAGCCGATCAGCAAGCACTGAAAGATTGGGTTTTAAAGTTCACCACGCGGCCCCAGGCATACGAAGGAACCTCTCGTTCCAGCCCGTTAATGGGAACGCCCACAGCAAAATACGTGAGGAGGATGATGAGGAATCCAACAGACAGATCAGCAAACATAGTCTGGGAAACTATGCTGGGTAAATCTTTTGTACCTTTTTGTCCCATTTAAAGCTACAGTTGAACCAAAAATGAAAATATTATTTAACTGCTTTCATGTTGTTTTAAACCCTTGTGCTTTTTGTAACACCAAATAAGTGAACTTAATGGAACTGAATGGAGAACGACACTGTCAAAATGACAAAAGCATGATAAAAACAACATACTACACAGTCCATACTAGTACAAGTCTTTGTTATGTCGATACTGAAATTGTGAAAAGGTGATGATACCGGTCTTTCTGCAGTATTATCAAGTACCGACTTAGTTCAGTACCCACTGATAAGCCAGTTTATTTGCAATAAAATAATTCAAACTGCAGTATTTTGCATAAAATGTGTAAACAATGTGACTTTTGCACTAAATCCTATTAAAACTCCAGCACAGTCTGCATAGAAATGTTTAAGACTAACGCCATTATCTTAACCTCGCAGACATTTGCTGCCGTTTGCTTAAAGTTGAGAATTTATCAACTTTTGAATGCTTTTGACACTTTATCCAGTCTGCTATCAATCCCACAATCCACCACACAAACATGAAGCTTGGCTTCTGTAGAAATGCATTAAAAATCCCCACGCTTCTTCACTCAATCAGCTTCAGTATAAATGTACCGTAAACCATGGCTCTGATTTTCACTGTAGATTAGCTTCTGAGATAGGCTGCTTTATTTCTTCTTTTTTAGGTGGTAGAAATATAGAAAAACGTTTTATTGTATTCAGTGGCAAGCTGTTTTATTTTGAAGTAATAGAGTTCTCTAAAACTGATCAAATATCTTATGTTTCAGGTACTCAAATGGTGTATCGGCAGATAACTCAAGCCCTCCGTATGACCCTCAGCCCAACACCCCAAGTATAGAAGAAGCCCTGAAGATCATCCATGACTCTGAGCGACCCCACAGCAGCTTGCAGCTCCCATCTGGGGACAGCGCCTTTTTCCTGCACAACCCATCTTCCCACAACTCCGTATCTGATACAAATGATCCAGAGGACTCGCTTTCCAAGGCCAGAGCAGCAGAGGACGCAGACTTAAATTCCACCTCTACTGACATGGACACCGGAATCCACGTCCGTACTGAGGATATCCAGGATGGACATGATGAGGATTCATCCCTGAAGGACTATTCGGACATGGACCAGGATTGCGAAGCTCGTTCCTGTCCACTTCTGGAGACATCTGGCAGCCCGTGTCCGAGTCTTTTGGGAACACGCTCCCTGGCCACCAGCATGGCCTCCTCATTGGGTTCTGCGGTTCGCATGACCAGCTTTGCCGAGCAGAAGTTTCGTAAATTAAACCATGGTGATGGCCGCAGCAGTGGGAGCGGCAGTAACACGCCCGAGAGCGGCGATCTGAATGTCACAACCCCAGGAGCGATGGGGACAGTTTGTTCGATTACTCCTGATGCCCGCAGCCCCTCTCGCATCATCTCCCCTCGGGATCCCTCGCACCGGTTGGCATCGGAGATGGTACAGTTGAAGATGAAGCTGGAAGAGAAACGCAGAGCCATTGAGGCGCAGAAGAAGAAAGTTGAAGAGGCTTTTACGCATCACAGGCAGCGCATGGGCAGGACCGCCTTCCTCAATGTGGTCAGGCGTAAAGGAGTCGCGTCGCCACTAGTGGACGACAGCGAAGGCCCAGATGGTCGGGAAAAACAAACCAGTGACCCACAACCCCCCAAAACACCTTTGAATTCGAATGACACCGATTCTAGACTTGAGAGATGTCGACCAGACGGTGCACCACCGAAATCACCTCTGGAGGAAGCAGCCGTGGAAGTGGACCTGGGGGATTATACGCGATCCATCGAGCACCTGAACACATCTCTGAGCTTCCTTCAGTCGGAGATGCAGCGCTTGGCACAGCAGCAGGAACACATCATGCAGATGCGTGAACACCAAAGTTGGGAGATTTCGCCACCGGATCCGTCGCCACGCAAACAGTTGCGTGAGCTGCGCAGCAGCAGCGTAGTTGGCCGAGGTTCAGTGGGGTCGCTCTCCCCCATTTTGTCATCCACTGGTTCGCCACACACGACACACCGTTCACCCGCTACGATCAAAAGGAAGTCTGCGTCTTTCCATGCAAGGACGCCACGAACGCCAAGGCCCAATGAGCTGAAGGTTACCCCTTTTAGCCGCATGCTCAACACGCCACAGTCAGTGGACAGCCTGCCTCGACTGAGACGTGTTTTTCAGAGTCAGTCACAGTCCAGCTCATTCGCCTATTTGGGACATGACGAGGGACCTTCGAGTGAGGACCACGCATCTAGAGAAAAGCCATGTAAGCAAGAGCCCAAAGACGCACAAAAAGCAGCTGCAAATGCACCATCTGCTCAAGTGAATGAAAAGCAGGGAGAAGAAAAACAGGACATGGGAAAGAGTGACAAAATAATGAATGCGCCAATATCTGAGGTTCTGTCTCAGCAGACAATGGACCATTCCACGGTAATGGCCAGTGGACATACAGATGAAGAAAAGTCACATGAGAAGAAGGATCTGATTGAGATTCCTCTCTCTGCTCTGAAGCCTCTGGATGGACACGATCTTGAGAGCAGCAGAGAAACAGAGACTGGGACAGAATCTAGGCCAGACCAGAAGATGTGCTGTGGCTTCTTCTTTAGGGTGAGAATCATATATTTACATAGAAAGTATGAAGACTCGTAGAGCAGAAAACACTCACATTTAAAGAAAAGTTGCCTAAATCAGTTTATTTTTTAATTGGGGGCCACAGTTTAGAGAAAACAATGATTTTTTTTCAATAAATAAACTAAATAATGTATCATTAAAACATGTAAATAAAACTTATTATACAGTAACAGTACAGTAGAAAAAATTATAATCTAATGTAATATAAACTAAATATTTTTCAAATAATATTTTACATTTATTTGTAATATTACTTTCACAGTATGATTTGGGCCTTTAGACTAGAAAATAAATTGCCTCTTAAATACAGTAAAGTGGCTTTTTACTGCCTTTTAAAATTTAGGATGGGGTCCCTTATAAGAGATTAATCATATTTAGGGGTCCGTGGCTTCGGAAAGACCGAAAACCCCTACCCTAAATTGATGCATGTTAAAGCAATTAACATATATATATATATATATATATATTGAATGAACTTAATTGAGGTATTCCCAATAATTAGCAGATTTTACTGCCATATTTGATAATATTTCTCTAAAATATCCAAAACCAGGGGTTTATTTCAAACTAGCAAAATACTTTAATTCTTTGTATTTGACAAGAATGTAACTCTGTTCAACAGCTTCAGCATGTCTTTGTAGTTTCAAGCAAGCGCTCATTTGAGATAGACTCTTTGCATCTCAAAAAAATGTATTTGCATTTTCTATGATTTACTGTGAAGCACTATACAATGTTCTGTAAGAGACATTGTCTTGTACACCTAACTGCACATGAGGTTCTGTGTCAGACTGTATGATTGTTTGTTTGTGTTGCTGTGACTCAGGATGACCTGAAGCCAGAGGAGGATATTGCACAGAAGAGAGCAGCTCTGATGGAAAAAAGGCTACGGCGGGAGAAAGAGATGCAGATCAAGAAACAGCAACAGGAGGCCGAGATGGAACAAAAGAAAGAAGCAGCACAGTATGAAAAACACCAACATCACACAGTAACAGAGAACTACTCGATCACAGTAAACTAAGCCACACAATCAACAGATACTGTAGCTAATTCAACACGTCATGCTCACAGAAATCAGTGTGTGCTAGAAATATAGGTGTTTTTAAAGCAGGTGAACAAACTGGCATTTTGTCTGAACAGTCAGAAGTGCAGAGTATAATTCAAATGTTTAAAGTGTGAAGATAGAAATAAATAGTAGGGCTGCCCCCTAATAGTCGACTAACCGTTAGTTGACAAAAAGTGGCTTGGTTCGACCAAAATTGTTTGTCGCTTAGTCGCAGAAGAACAAAATACACAGGCAAAGTCACGCAGTCCGTGATGAACATATCGTTACCAGCTGGTCTTTGTGGCAATACAGTACATTGGGCAGGACATCCAAATGCTCGACTATCATTTATCGACCTCAAATATTGCTTGTTATCTGAAAAATGTAGTAGCAGCAACTTAACATGGCCACTCAATCTATTGTTAACCTAGAAAAATGTGTGCTATTCAAGTGTCTGTGTGGAGTGTGGAAGCTGAAGATTAGCATGTTCACTGCATGAAAGATGGAGGCGCAGTTTTTGGTCGTACAGATAAGAGTAATGCATCTTTTGAATCTAGAAAGACTCTACTTTATTTGCGTGCACTCACAATAACAAAATATTGCGCTTTTGTAAAATAATGAAAGCAAACAGGATGTGCTTTCTGCCGTCTCGGTCTGTGAGCTTGAGTGCAAAACTCCAAACCTCTGTGTATACTTGCATTACAGACATGCTAAATATATTTATAGAGAGTGAAATGTCTACTTTTAATTGAACCAATTCAAATGAAAAACAAATATTCTCAGATGATTAGTAATCTGTGAAATTTGCTGACAGGTGCATTCATTAGATGCGTAGATGACGAGCCAGTGTCGCAGACTTTATCTCTTAAGCCAAAAACACAGAAAACTCTATTTATCAATACATTGTTAAAATGTTCAGAAAACTCTATTTATCAATAAATTGTTAAAATGTTCAGAAAACTCTATTTATCAATAAATTGTTAAAATGTTAATGCAGTTTCCTTACTATTTTCCCCTGACCTATTCATAATTATTGTATCTGCTGGTGTGCTGTGGCAAGCTTTATGCGTGGACTTGAGGGCTTATAGGCTATTTATAGGCAATTAAAGGATCATTATTATGATTTTAAGGGTTAGTTCACCCAAAAATGAAAATCAGGCTGTGATTGGGCAGGGGGCTTGTGTTTCTGTTCAACAGTCCAAAAGACGTCAAATAAAGCAAATCCATGCCTAGTAAAACGTGCCTCACTGCTCCGGGGGTTGAATAAAGGCCTCCTATAGTGAATCGTTGCATTTTTGTAAGAAAAATATCCATATTTAAAACGTTATAAACACTTTTCTCTCACTTCCGCTAACTGTCGTATGCAGAAGCCGTTCCGGGCGGATGATGTAGGACGTATATTTAGTCGACGGCAGCCCTAAAATAAATGTAATGTTTTTATAAAAATATACACAAAATATATTCAAAGCAGGTTTTTCACACTGTTTGTCACTAAATAACTATAGGGAGAACTAATTATTTTCATTTATATTCAACAGTATAACAGCATGTAGTAATAAAACTCAATATTTACTAAAACATTTTAAAGGGATAATGCCATGGAATTTTATTTTTATTTTAATATGTTCCTTAAATGTTTACTTATAATGTTAATATAGTTTTTTACACACAAGAAACAAATAAATATGTGGAAAAAATATATTATTCAACCATCATTCTGACCCGCTGTCTAAAATGACCTGTTTATAAGGCTGTCATTTAAGGCTTGTCAGTATTTAGCCACTGTGTTATGATTGGCTAACGTCATTGCATAGGAAACAGTATCAATTCCCCGCCCCCTCACTATTGCATGTCAGTGTTTTGAAACCATGATCAAAATAAAACGGTTATTTCCTGATAAAGCATTATGAAATCACGTTTTTGATGCAGCTGCAGTCAGGTCAATTTGTTCATCGTACTTGGATTCTCTGCTTCCTTAATCAGATTGAAAGGGGAAGAGGAGCATCAGAAGAAGGAGGAAGAGAAGGCAAGACGGGAGTATATAAAAGATGAATGTTTGAGGAAGCAGCAGCTTAAACTGATGGAGGACATGGACAGTGTTATTAAGCCACGCCCCCATAGTGTCAAGCAGAAGAAGCCACGCCCCAAATCTATGCACCGAGACATCATGGAGTCTCCAAAACCTCCAGCACGGACAACCACAGGTACGATGAGGAACCCAGATTGTCAGCCCTTTGAGTCAGTGTTACGGTTTTATTATTATTATTTGAACAATATTAAAATCATTAACGTATAAACTTTTATTTATTGTAGTTATTTTTATATTATTATTATTATTAAAAACAATAATTATTATATACTTTATAATTTATTTTATTAATATAAAATATATAATTATATTTTATTAATGTCAATAATTATATACCTACATTTTTTGTTTTATTAAAATGTTTATAGTTTTATTAAAAATAGTACATTTAATTAGCTCTTGTGATATCAAAAGAGCCTTTGAAACTGTCTTCTAATAATATATGCCAATTATGTGTATGTATGTGTATTTGTGTGTTTAGGGTCACGACCTCGTGGATATTCCGTGTCCAGCTTATCACTCGCCTCTCTTAATTTGGCAGACAATGAGAGTGTCAAATCAGATAAGAGGACATCCAGGTGAGACACTGTTACCTTCCCTGTAAAAATCATTCAAAAAAAGAAAATAATGATCGTTTTCGTCGAGATTAAAAATGTCACACACTTGTATTAATCAGTACTGACACACATCTCTGTTGTCTTGTTCATAACCCTCTGTCCTCTGTCTATGGTATCTCTGTCTTCTCTCTGGTGGCTCAGAGGCAGCAGACTGTCTCCTGGCAGTCTGTGTTTCTTTCTGAGCTCCCCTAAAGGGAGAAAGGGAAGGTCAGTTTGCAGACAGCATCGCACCCATGTCATTAGCTCACAGGACTCCGACGGCTTGTCATTTCAGCTTGGGCGCTGGACAAACTCATTCGCTTGGACAGATCAGTTCACTGGTTCATCAGCATATTAGTGGAACATAATCAACTGTTATATAATTGTCATCTTTGAATCATTTGTTATGAAGCAATCAGTGGCAGTCTTTGTTTTCTTGTATTACAGTATTTGGTTTTTATTGTGATTTTTATAGCGATTTTTGCCCAATTTATCAAAGCAGCAAAAGAAAACTCAGTTTAGCATTGTCTTAAAGGGATAGTCCACCCAAATATGAAAATTTGATTCCAAACATGTATGGCTTTCTTTCTGCTGTAGAACATATAGTGAGATAATATTTTGTAGAATGTCTGGTAACCAAATGGTTTCGGGTCCCATTGACTTCTATGGTATGGACACAAATCTTGTGGAAGTCGATAGTACCAGAAATTGTTTGGTTACAAACATTCTTCCAAATATCTTCTTTTGTGTTCCACAGAAGAAAAAAAGTCATACAGGTTTGTTTTTTCATTTTTGGTTGGGCTATGCTTTTAACCAGGTGCAAGTGATAAATTATACCTCTTCCATGTTAGTTTCTGCCCAGCAACAAATGACAAGCGACAAGACTTTTTGTCAGTCCATCTGGTTGCAACAGAATCATGCTCTGCATCACTGTATAAAACATCACATACATTCTGATTGGCTATAACTTCTATGACAAGTTGTCATAGCTTTCACTGTAGGCTTTTTAAATTACTTGAATTAGTTGTTGGAAACCTGCACCTGGTTACAATATGCGTACAGTAGCTTTTTTACTGCTTCATCCATGCTCCGCTTCCTTTTCTCCTGCCTTCAGCTTCTCAACATCAGTGTGTGGAGTTATGCTTACTACTGTTTTTTGGGTAGTTGATTTTATACGAAACATTGCTTTTTCCAGCAGCGATAAGGGACACCTGTTAAATTAGTACTTCAGACTTTATAAAAGAGCTATTTTCAGTGTGCATGTTTGTTTATTCTCAGGCCAGAGTCCACCGAGGGCTTTCTGTCACCGTGTCCATCCGTAAGTGGAAACGGGGAGAACTGGGAGCTCGAATCCTCATCGTCTGCAGCGTCTAATGCAGAATACACAGGTGACATGACAATCCTGCAGTGTGACGTGCTATATTCCATCTAAAAATATTTAACATTTTCTCATTATTATGCATGCATATTTTATGACTTATTCATCTACTACACTACCGTTAAAAAGTTAACAGTTAAAAGGTCTCTTAGACTCATAAAGACTGCCTCTAATTAATCTTTGATGTAACAAATCTTTTGTAAATTTTTTTGATCCTTTCTGAATAAAAGTATTTATTTATTTCACAAAATCTTACTGACCTTAAACTTCTGAATGGTGGTGTATATGTAATGTTTGTACATTGAAAACTTTATTTGTTTTAATGAACTGCAAAAAAAGAAGAAAAAGTGATTTAATAAAATCTTTATGTAGAGGAATGTGTTTACGGTATTGTATATGTGTATCAGCTACCAACATGCAGTATACCAGTTACTCCAACATTAAACTGAATACACTGAACTTTGACATTTAAAATAGATAGAATTGACTGACCCTAGTCATAACCTTGACCCTCAACAGTAGTCTGCACACAAATGTTAATCGCTTCCTCTAATTCTTATGTCTCGTCCTCTCCAGGGCCAAAGTTGTACAAGGAGCCCAGTGCTAAATCAAATAAATTCATCATACAGAACGCACTGGCTCACTGCTGCCTCGCGGGACGCGTCAATGAGGGACAGAAGAACAAAATCCTGGAGGTGAGGAGTAAGGGCTGGTCAAAATGGCTGAAAAACTCAATTCAAATCTTGTACTTAAATATAATCAATCTTCAAATTATATTCTATTTAAAAGGCATAATTTAAGTTAGGGAAAAAAAAGCTTTTGTCTTCTCTCCTGAGGCCACAAGAGAGCGCATTGGGCAAAATATTACTAATGCACATTTCTTCAAAGCAATAAAATAACACGACTATCTTTGAAAAGAGTGCATAATATTTAAAATAGTGCTTATAAACCATATATATAATTAAAGTTGCTTAAACAATTAAATACAAAACAGAATCATGTATGTGTAGTTTAATAAAAAAGGACCGAAAATTAATCAAAGAGTACTTTTTTTATTTAAAAACATGAGATGCAGTGGGCTAGGGAAAAAACGCCATAAATTCTCAATACATGGCTTTCTAAACATGCAGCTCTCTTGTGCGAGACGTGAGTGCAACGGTGATGGATGTCCTTTAGACAATGCGATAAACATGCTGTCACGGTTCCGTGGATAAACGCACGAAGAAGGAGTTGCAATGTAAACTGTCTTTAATAAAGTCAAATACAAGGTAGACAGGTAGGAACCACACACATAGACTTAGTGTCGACGTAGTAGACCGGACAAATGAACTGAGAACTGAATACAACTAATAAAGGGTAACTAATGACAATAATTAATGACACACACCTGAACCAAATGACACACCAAACAGGAGACAGAAACTAGGTGACACAGAGCACATGGGGAAATGAAAAACACAACAAAACGTCCATGGGTGTGACACATGCGTTCTGTGTGAATGGCTTGGTTTCAGTTTTGCCCTAAACAAGATCTTCTCCGCATTGATGTTCTCTTTTTCCGCAATATTTTAAATGATCGACGTAGCAGTGCCACATCTAGTGGGTTCAACTTGATAGGCTAAAAAAGCATTAAAATTCAATGACACATACATCGTTATTGCATCTTGTGTGCCGCTGATAAGGCTGCCTGACACACACCTACAATTTGAATGTAATGTTTTTGCCTAAGAATGTGGATTTTTATTTTAAATATGACGAATGTTCGAATTTGATTTTTTTTTTTGACAGCCCTAGTGACGGAGAAAAATGTTGCACAAGCATTACTGGAGAAATTTTTATGTAGTTATTTTTATTTATCTATTTAATTCATTTTTTCAATCCTGGGGCCATGGAATATGAAGATGTTACATGAGATCTATTTAAATAAATAATACTTGATTTACGTCGTATAGAGGCTGAGCTGTTCTTAGCTGATGCTGGGGGTAGGGAACGGGACCCTGTGCGACTGCACCAGTTGCACCGCCCAAAGGACAGCCCTGTAGAGGTGTAGAGGTCTAGATTGTCATTTAAAACCTGAAGGGGAATAATAATTATTTCATATTTGTAAGTATTTCCTTTATTTTTCACAGGAAATGGAGAAAACCGAAGCCAACAACTTCCTGATTCTGTTCAGAGACGCTGGCTGCCAGTTTCGCTCTCTGTACACGTATTATCCAGAGGCGGAGGAGATCAGCAAGCTGGCTGGCATCGGGCCCAAGAACATCACTCCCAAAATGATCGAAAACCTCTACAAATACAGCTCAGATAAGAAACAGTTCAGTAAAATCCCCGCCAAGACCATGTCAGCTAGTGTGGATGCCATCACCATCTACAGCCACCTCTGGCAAAACAAGAAACAAAACACACCCAAAAAACTCCTCAAATAAGTTCACAGCTCACTGCAGACTGCCTATCGGGCATTATGATGCACATCCTGAATGTAAAGAAAACACTTTTGCGGGCTTTGGATGTTCATTTGTGGCAAATTCGAAACCTTCTGTTCTACACACACACACTTGTGTGTGTTTGTTTGCAGCACTGACGGATCCGCTTTTTTGCGTAATTTTTATTTTAAACGTTCAATTTTGTGGCCTTATGCTTTTCTTTTGTCTTTTACGCAATGCTTAACGCACAGTTACTGAGTTTATGAGCAAGTCATTGCATCCTATGAAGATACACAGTCTGCTTCTTGTGTTTGTGGAAATGCAGGTGTAAAAGAATATTAGAGACATACTAAACTTGAAGACTAACTTTACAGATGGCCATACAGTTGAAGAAGCATTTAATGTACTGGAACCTTAGTTTTTTGCTTTATTTAATTGAACGTTTTTATATTTTGGGTAGGATTCGTAATAATTGTTGCGCAACCGCTACTACAGAGGAACGTGTGTAAAATGAACTACAGTTAGAATTGTTCGCTCAAGACTCTTTCTATAAAATGAACACGCTCGTGTTACTCTGTATGTGATTTAAACGCAATGATGGGGCCTTTAACTGATGAAGTTGAGGACCAAAACTAAACATATTAGCTAGAATTATAAAACACATTCCTAGGTATGTTGCTATCGCTAGTGTCACGATCCAGAATATCTGGGTGCCATGTATGTTTGAAACATACATTTAGAGAGACAGATCGGTTTAGCTGACTGTTTGAGTAAAGTACATTTCCATATGAATAATACACAGGAAATACTGAGTTATTTAATATCATATAATGAAGCTTTCAAAGAGATGGTGCATATTGTTGCTAAATCATGTGGTAACTCGTTTTTAATTATGAGGTGCAAAAGAATCGAAAGATATTTGTTATTTTTACTAAGTGAAGTAAATCATAGTTTGAATTTATTGATGCTGTACAGATAAGTTTTACATACTAAGCATATTTTTTAAGCCATTGAATATTACTGATATTTTTCATATAAAAAAGATGATGTTTAACAGGTGATAAGAGCAGAAGTAAGCTCTTCTGAGAGATGTTCATTTCCACACGCTGTCTAATCTTTTTCCAGGTCATGTCCGCTGTTTGTTCATCATATGCTTTGTCTGTTTGTATTTGAATGTTAACCTCTACATAAATACAGATTTACAACCAAAACCTGTTTGACCTATTTTTCCCCTTTGTTATGATCCAGTATTATTATTCACTTGTAATAACCATCATTTATGATAAAGAGTAATTACGGTTAGGGATAGGAATCTTACAAAATGTAACCATTCTGGTTCCTTACAAGTAGTATTATTATAATTATTAAAACTGTTAAAAAAATAATACTGAATGCAACCAACAACAAAAAACTAATAAAACAAACTTTAATTAAATGTGTTATAATGAATGTATAAACAAAAACAACTGAAAACGCATATTGTGTTTTAAGGTGTATATAAAAATTGCTGTCAATACAGAGAGTGATTTAAAAAGTTTGAATGCGTTTGATTCACTAAAAAGAACCGGCTGACAACACCGGCGCTTAGGAGTGAAGTGATTCATTAGTCTGACGACACTCACTGTTCGCTCTGGATGCGTTTTGTTTCTCTAAAAAACTACCTCAAGTGTCATGTGTTCGTGGATTCGGACTTTAGTCCCGCTGTGTGTTTAGAGTCACTAACAGGAATCGCTTCAAAAGAGTCGCTGGACTACACTGGTCGTGCTGTATGCTTTTCGAGTGCTACATCTTTGACATGAGGGAGTCAGACTAGAGTGGTCGCGCTAGCTACCGGTTCATAAGAGGCATTCATTTGGGATTTGAACTATTTTAATTTGTTAAATAGAAACTGATTACTTAACGGATTTTAATGAAATGTAAAACAAACAATTATGAATCTCAAAACAATTTTAAAAAAAATCTGCAAAAAACACAAAAATAGCGGTTGGAGTTCTTTTGGACTCTGATATCACACTTCTAACAGCCAATCATTCGAGGGCCAGAAATAAATATATTGTTTTGGATTTGTCAGTTGAAATGAATCGTCCCTAGTGGACACATTTAACCACGAGCAATACATTTTGAATCAAATATCGGTTATTAATCGTGTAGCTTTCTTATATGCTTGTGTATTATTTGTAACGTTGTGTTATTTGTATTTGAATATTGTGTTATTGTATTTGTGTCACGCAGTAGATTCTATATTGCATAGTAGGTTAGGCTACTTGACGGATTTTTATGAAATGTAAAAAAAATAAACAAATAAGAATCACAAAAACATTTTTTTTAAAATCAGCAAAATATACCCAACCATTGTTTTGGATTTGTCCATTGAAATTAATCATCCCCCAATAGAACGTTTAAACCACGAGCATAACGTTACATTTTGAATCAAATATCGGTTATTAATTATGTTATTTATAAATTTGCATTTGTATATTGTGTTATTTGTATTTGTGTGTTGTTTATAATAATTTATATTTATGCTTTTAGCAGACGCTTTTATCCAAAGTGACTTACAGTACATTCAGGTTATACATTTTTTTTTGTCAGTATGTTCCCTGGGAATTGAACCCACAACCTTTGCGCTGCTAACGCAATGCTCTACCACTGAGCCACAGGAACATATTCAGGAACATATTCAGTGTAAGCGATCAAATAAATGCATTGCAATTAACTCATGCAGGCTCAGTGGTGGGATTTACAATTCATTAGAACATAATATTTACATTTTTAGTCATTTAGCAGACGCTTTTTGAACCCAAAACATCCCCATAAACCGCTACTTTCTCGGCTTAGTATTAGTTTACTCACATCGTATAATGCGTACATAATGCTGCTAATCACAAATCCCCATTAAGCCTCAGATTGTTAAATAACACGCAGGTCAGTGCGGGCCTGGGCGGGTTTTGCGGGGGTTTGTGTGCGTGAGCGCGGATTGGTCGAGAGCGCAGAGGAAGCCTGTGCTTGACAACCAGCAAGAACCCGGGACAACAAGAGCCTCTCGCCCCGAAACACGGAGGAAAAACACCAGACAGTGCGTGTCGACACACCCTCGGCGGACACACACAGGATTTCTGCACTTCGCGTATATGTAGAGATTATCAGGTGAGATTAAAATCGCTCTTCCTGACGGTTATCGCCGTTGTTTTGAGGATAGGCAAGGCCGGGGAGGCTGCTGCTACGCCGCCGCCTGGATGACACACTCTTCCCCGCAGCTTCAGAATATGTGCGGTGGATATCCGCTCTCACTGGTGCTTGATGGGGTGTGATGTGGCTAATTTAGGACATATTCAGTGTAAGCGATCAGATAAATGCATTGCAATGAACTCATGCAGGCTCAGCGGTGGGAAAGCATGAGAAAGCAAATCTGCGTTTCCCATAGTGCATGCTTGGGGGGTGGCGTGGTTCAAAGAATGAGCTTCTAGGTTAAAGGTTTAAATCCAAAAAGCAATTCATAAGATACTAACATTGTGCTTGTTGTAGAAATGCATGGGTGAACCTGAATGTATATTTTGCAGATTTTCCTAAATAGCTACTACAAATCTTGCCATTTTTTTTGTAGATTAAACGTATGTAGTTTTGTCAACCCATTTAAAATTATAGCATTCTCCAAGTAATAATATTATTGTGTTAATACCTAATATTAATGAAAAGTTGTATCCTTTATATAGTACTAATTCCTTTAGCTATCAGGAATAGTGTGTATTTTTAAATCAACAATCTAAGTGATATTTTCATTAGAATTATTTTATTATTATTTTAAATAGGTTAAGTTGGATGTGATAGTATTGAGGAACAGGCTGTTTTTGTTTCGGTAGAATGTCAGGTCACCTCCTCCCATGCTTTTGTGTGTTTACATTTGCATTTTCTGGTATGATGACTTTTCTTTGTCATAACATTGGTTTGGTATTTTAATTAGACCGCTCAGGTTGTTACTTTTCACTTGTAGTCTTCAAGCACTACAGTGTTTTATAGCTATATTACAGGGCTTTATAAACTGAAATAATACATTATTATTATTGGTAACACTTTACAATAAGGTCCCATTAGCAGTACATTTGTTAAAGTGTCTTAACATTAGGTAATACAAATGCAACTGTACATAATACAACATTTGATTTCAATAATTTATTAGTAAATAATGAAATGTTAAGTAATGCAAAAGTAATGTAGTTTAACTAATGTTGAACCAGGACTGTCAGCAGAGGTGGAGAGTTGGAAACATTGTCATTCGTGCTATGATAAGAGGGTCCTATATTTTATAGTCTAGCTTAATCTTTAGATCTGGGGAGGATAAAATACCCATAAAGTTCATGTTTTTTTTATTTAGCCAAAGCAATGATGACAACTGGTTGATTTGGAAAGTATATATTATAGCTGTTTATAGATACAACATTGCTAAATGATGCATTCATTCTCTCATTCTTTCTGTGGAAGCTTGCCATCATGACGGCTGAGGAGATCATAAACGTAAAGGAAGTGGAGATCATCAAGGTGATGCTGGACTTCCTGAGCTCCCGCAAGCTGCACATTAGCATGCTAGCCCTGGAGAAGGAGAGCGGGGTCATCAACGGCCTGTACTCGACGACATGCTGTTCCTCAGGTTTGATCTATCAACACATTATACTCAGGCTGAATTTAAATCAAAATCAAAACATAATGTGGCGGCCGGGATTATGAGCCAATCATATAATGCAGGAGCCGTCAACCTTTTGGTCAAGTGCCATTTTTTATTTTTTTGTTTAAACATTGTGTGTGTAGTTTGCACATCACTGTCATTGTGATTCATGTGTGGAATGCTAAGAACTCTGTATACCGAATTGAAAAAATCTCCAACATTCATAGCAGTAATATATGTTTTCTGAAAAGCTAAGAGCAACAAATGCAGAATAAACTGTAAGCTATTAATTGTGCAGCACAATAAAAATGAAACTGAATTAAGCTAGGCAAAAGCACATCGCTGCATTGATCTGCATTGAGCGGCTCGTAAGCACAGCAGTCACATGGATGGTTTGCCTGAGCTACATGTGTCTATTGACTAGCTCAGACTCTTTAATAGTGTTATGCAGGTTTGAAGAACATTTTTTAAATTAAATACATAGACCTCTTTTGCTATTGCTTGTGTGCCGGTCATTATCTGTGTCAATGTTGGCAGTGTGCCATAGGATGCCTACTCCTTATATAATGGTTGAGTTTGCATATTTATAGCAGTTTCAACACTGCATTTAAAGGATAAAATTGAGCTGTATTTGTTTCACTATTACTGTTCAAACTCAAGTGAGAGTATAGACCATTTTGATATTAATTTTAAATCGACCGACAGCCCATTGCTCACTTGCCCTCCTTTGAGCGTTGTTCATTACTCATTAAATCAGTGCAAGAGAGTTTGGGTCTCTTTTCAGAAACCGGGCCCCTTATAAACAAAGGTGCCTTTCTCACCACAGCCCTGTTTATCTCCAGAATACAGTTAGGAATAGACTGATCAGGCAAATTCAGAGTTTATCACAATGTTGAACTTACTGAATGTACAGTTTATATGGCTGATTACTGTCTCTGATGTGCTATTTGAGTGTAATACAATGTCAATACCAGTCAGATAATGAAATGTTGATTTTGACCTTGTGTAAATTGTTAGTTGTTCCAAGTTTAGACTCTCTTTCTCTCCCTATGTCTCCCTCAACCATTCCTCCCTCCTGCAGGCAGCTCATTCTGGATGGACAGTGGGATGAGGTGTTACAGTTTATTCAGCCTCTTGAGTGTATGGATAAATTTGACAGGAAAAGGTGAGAGATCAGCTCAGAATCTTTCTATAATGGCATCTTGTGTCTAATAGGAGTTTACTTGCATTTAAATGTGAAGAAAATTATATTTCATTTTTCATATTTCAATAAAATGAAACACTGTTGGTTTAACTTCATGTATATTGCTGCATCTTTCCATGTCCTCTCAGGTTCCGCTACATTGTTATGAGACAGAAGTTTCTGGAAGCTTTGTGCGTGAACAACGCCATGTCTGCTGAGGATGAGCCACAGCATGTGAGTAACATCAGTGTCTTCATTGTATCCTAAACAGAAATATCAGATGAGCTGCCACATGTGATGTTTGAATGATTTTGTTTGTCATAATGTGACAGTTTTATTTTTTGTGTGTATATACTGTTAAAAAATATCAAAAGTGACCGTAAAGACTTTTTATTCCTGTTTCGATCAAATAAATACAGTCATGGTGAGCATTAGAGACTTCTTTAAAAAAAAAAAACTGACCAACCCCAAACTTAGATAAAGCAGTGTTTAAACGGCCCAAACAAGAGATACAATATATTATTTCTTGAATATAGAAGAAGATAAAGAAACATGCATGTAAAGTCAGTTTAGTTTATATGGTTTCTGTTCAGCTTATTTTACTGCCATGTTAATCTTGAAAGAGTATCATGGCCAAAAACAACATAGTAACACCATGTGAGAAACTGATTTGAGCTTGTTTGTAAATGTCTCTGGCTTCTCTCTCATTCTGTCTCTCTATGTTCAGTTGGAGCTGACCATGCAGGAGGCTGTGAAGTGTCTCCATGCTCTGGAAGAGTTTTGTCCATCAAAAGATGACTACAGCAAGCTCTGCCTTCTCCTGACACTGCCCCGCCTCACCAGCCATGCTGAGTTCAAGGACTGGAACCCGAGTACAGCACGTGTGCAGTGTTTTGAGGACTCCTGTGGCATGGTGGCAGAGTTTATTCCTGCTGACCGAAAGCTGAGCGAGGCGGGGTTCCGTGCCAGCTCCAATCGCCTATTCCAGCTTCTCATTAAAGGCCTTCTGTACGAATGCTGCGTCGAGTTCTGCCAGAGCAAAGCCACCGGAGAGGAGATCACAGAGAGTGAGATTCTTCTGGGAATAGACATGCTGTGTGGGAACGGCTGCGAATGATCTCGACCTGAGCTTGCTTTCTTGGCTGCAGAACCTGTCGCCCAGTGTCTTTTCTTGCGCCTTTGAGCAGAAGTTGCTCAATATCCATGTGGATCGGCTTGTTAAACCCGCCAAGGCTGCTTACGCAGACCTCCTCACTCCACTCATCAGCAAGCTCTCCCCATACGCTGCTTCACCTCTTCGGCGCCCACAGTCTGCGGACACCTACATGTCCCGCTCTCTGAACCCGGCGCTGGATGGCCTGTCCTACGGTCTCTCTGGCCAAAAGAAGAGAACAGCGGGAACGGACGGAGGGAAAGTTTCACCCATGTCACACTCATTCGCTAATTTTCAACACCTGAACCGCAGTGTGATGATAGACAATTCAGGATGTCACAGCATCTTTGAGGAGTCACCGGAAGGGTAAACATCACCTGATACTCCTGAAATATCTGCATTAGAGTTTGAGATGGCGGACCCTTTTAAAACTAACTCTAGAATACTATAACCTGAACATATTTAATATGATCAATGGCACCATTTGAATAGTACTTTTACAGTGCAAATTAGCTGTTTTTTAGAGAATTAGCTATAATTATTAAAACCCCTAAATTTCTTTAAATAAAAAATTATTTGTATTATTATTTTTGTGAATTTATTTTAGTTTACACTACTTGTCAAAGGTTTAGAATGTTTCATATTTTTTAAGTAAGTTTCTTATGCTTAAATTAATTTAAAATAACTGTTTTCTATTTAAATATATTTTAAACTTTTATTTATTTGTGTTGGCAAAGCTGAATTTTCAGATTATTCTTAAGAAATTAGTCTAATATGCTGATTTTCTTCTCAGATATAATCAGTTGTTACTGGTGCTGAAATATTAATAATGGTTCATATTATCTGTGAACACCATGATATTTTATTTGATGAATAGAAAGTAAAAAAACAGCATTTATTTTGTTACATTATTATTATGTCTTTACAGTCATTTTTTATCAATTAAATGCATCCTTGCTGAATAGAAGTATTTTTTATTTTTTTTACTTTCTCACCCCAAAATTTTGAATGCTAGTGTACCACGATTTTGACAAAAATATTAGTCAGCAGAAATTCTTTCAATAAATTTTTTCTTGAGCAGCATATTAGAATGATTTCTGAAGGATAATGTGACACTAATGACTAGACTAGAGAAATGGCTTTGCCATCTTGGAATAAATTACTTTAAAAAAATATATTACAATACAAAACAGTTATTTTGAATAGTACAAATATTTCACAATATTACTGTTTTTACTGGATTTTGATAAAACAATGAGTCTATGAGTGAGCATAGGAGACTTATTTTAAATTATTCCAAACTTTTGACGGTAGTGCATATGTATTGTTAGTTGTTGCATTGTGTTATTGTTTAAAACACCCTGTGACAATATGCCAGTGTGCATTGCATATTCAAGGCATATTCATTTCTGAGAAATTTTGATGGGTGTGGCAGAGCAGAAATACTTGAAAGCACAATCTTTTCAGAGCAAAATAATTACAAAGGCGAGGTGTGTCTAAAGTAATGTGGACTCTCTGGTCTTGCAGCTCCAGAACTGAAACTCCGTCTGATAAAATGATGAGCTCACCCAGTCCTCAAAACTCTCGCCCGGTCTCTGCCCCGGGTCAGGATGCCCCAGCCCTTGGTTCTGCAGAGGAGAATGAGGTACTTTGCTGGTCTATGAATCCATTGATATTTCCTGAACATTAGATCAAGCACTCAATTCGTTTCTGTTAATGATGTTCTTAATTTTAATTGAACAGTATTAAAATAAACACCAGTAAACGACACCCCTAATAAATTGTTCACTAAATTGAACTAAATAAAAAAACGAATAATTGAAAAAGTAACATGCCAAACAAATAATATTTCAATTTAGCATTCAAGTTGGATAATTTTTAGTGTCATTCTGATTAATTTGTGACTGCTGTTTTACGCATGCTTTGTAATTATATGTCTGAGCAGTAGAGGTTTTCATGTTTTCTCTCCTCCCTCAGAAACAGTCTGTAGCCCTGAGCTGGGTCATAAATAACTGGCAAGCTCATCTACTGCTTCCACTTTATCACTGCATGGCTGCAGAGGGCTTCGATTGGCTGTCGCCAAGCTACAGTTTCTAGGCATGTGTTTGTGGGGGAGTGTCACTAGAAATATTCTAGAATGTTGATCGGTAAATTCACATTATTTTAGTGTAAATAGTTTTAGTATGTTGACTTTTACAGATTTCTGATGTTTGAAGGGCTCTAGAATGTTGACTGTCAGAGGTTGTGCTGTAAAGAGTTCTAGAATATTCTCCATCAGTGGCTGTTCTGAGTAGAGTTCTGGAATATTCCCCATCAGTGGCTGTTCTGAGTAGAGTTCTGGAATATTCTCCATCAGTGGCTGTTCTGAGTAGAGTTCTGGAATATTCTCCATCAGTGGCCAGTGTTTGAGGAATATTCCTCCATCAGTGGAATGATTCTGGCAATATTCCCCAATACAGTGTGCTGTTCTGAGTAGAGTTCTGGAATATTCCCCATCATATGTGTGCTGTTCTGAGTAGAGTTCTGGAATATTCCACCATCAGTGGCTGTTCTGAGTAGAGTTCTGGAAGAATACTTCTCCATCAGTGGCTGTTCTGAGTAGAGTTCTGGAATATTCCCCATTCAAAGAAGTGGCTGTTCTGATGTATCCAGAGTTCTAGAATTTTGCCCATGTTCTGAGTAGAGTTCTGGAATATTCTCCTCATCAGTGGCTGTTCTGAGTAGAGTTCTGAATATTCCCATCAGTGGCTGTTCTGATGTAGAGTTCTGGAATAGGTTCTCCATCAGTGGCTGTTCTGGAGTCTAGTGAATGTTCAGGTTCTGAGTAGATGTTCTAGAATACTCCATCAGTCAGTGCTGTTCTGAGTAGAGTTCTGGAATATTCTCCATCAGTGGTTGTTCTGAGTAGAGTTCTGGAATATTCTCCATCAGTGGCTGTTCTGAGTTGAGAGTCTCTAGAAGTATTCCCGCAGCCCTCAGTGGCTGTTCTGAGTAGAGTTCTGGAATATTCCCATCAGTGGCTGTCTGAGTGAAGCTGTTGAGTGGAGAGTGTCTAGAATATGTCCCATCAGTGGCTGTTCTGAGTAGAGTTCTATTCTCACATCAGTGGCTGTTCTGAGTGAGTAGTAGTTCTGCAATCATCCATCAGTGGCTGTTCTGAGTCCAGAGTTCTAGATATATTCTCCATCAGTGGCTGTTCATTAAGAGTAGAGTTCTAGAATATTCCCGCATCAGTGGCTGTTCTGAGTAAGAGTGATCTGGAATATTCTCCATCAGTGGCTGTTCTGAGTGTTAGAGTTCTGGAATATTCTAGAATTCCCATCAGTGGCTGTTCTGAGTAGAGTTCTAGAATATTCTCCATCAGTGGCTGTTCTGAGTAGAGTTCTGGAATATTCTCCATCAGTGGCTGTTCTGAGTAGAGTTCTGGAATATTCTCCATCAGTGGCTGTTCTGAGTAGAGTTCTGGAATATTCTCCATCAGTGGCTGTTCTGAGTAGAGTTCTGGAATATTCTCCATCAGTGGCTGTTCTGAGTAGAGTTCTAGAATATTCTCCATCAGTGGCTGTTCTGAGTAGAGTTCTAGAATATTCTCCATCAGTGGCTGTTCTGAGTAGAGTTCTGGAATATTCTCCATCAGTGGCTGTTCTGAGTAGAGTTCTAGAATATTCTCCATCAGTGGCTGTTCTGAGTAGAGTTCTGGAATATTCTCCATCAGTGGCTGTTCTGAGTAGAGTTCTGGAATATTCTCCATCAGTGGCTGTTCTGAGTAGAGTTCTAGATAGATATTCTCCATCAGTGGCTGTTCTGAGTAGAGTTCTGGATATTCTAGTGGCTGTTCTGAGTAGAGTTCTGGAATATTCTCCATCAGTGGCTGTTCTGAGTAGAGTTCTGGAATATTCTCCATCAGTGGCTGTTCTGGAATGCTGACATTTAGTCTGTTATTAGAAGTTTAAAAAGCTCATTGAAATGTTGAGCTATAGAGCAGCATTATTTAGTATTAGATGCTTTTGTAATTTGTATATTTACTTTTAGTTAAAGTTTTATTTTTGTTAGGCATTTTTGTCATTTTATAAGATTAAGCAAGTGCTATGACAAGCCTTGGTTAGCTTAACACAGACGTATAGATATAATATAGGGAAGTAGAGTAGATATAATATAGGGAAAAAGAAACCTAGTTTTTTTTTAAAGAAAAAAGTAGATAGAATAGAAAAAGAAAACTAGTGTTAGTTTGTCAAGAAAAGCTAGCAGTTAGAGAATAAATATGCAATTGATAGAAGGTCAAGTGTGTGTGTGTTTTTTTTATAAAAAGAAGACGATAGATAGATAAAATACGATTAGAATAGTGTTAGAGGGTCAAACAAAGATATATATTTTTTTTAATCAAGATTTCTGGATTATTTACCTGTAGTCTTTGTTATGAGTCTGATTTTGTGTAATCAGGACCATTAAACATGAACAGCCAATTAGCTTCATGCTTTCCCTCTGCTCTGTTTGCCCTGTTCTCTTTAGGTGACTTTCCATCAGTAAACCCACCCATCTTCCTTTTCTCTGTGATCTCACACAAACATACAGAGGATAATGCCAGTTATTATTAGTTATGACAAGGATTTACTGTCCTTTAGTCCATATCCTGTGGTTTACAGAAAGCTGCTGTGGTCATTCCAACTGTGATATGCTCTTCTTGACTCTTGAGAATCAAATTAGGTTATTATATGCCTAAATATTGTTTAAGGCTTGCTAAAATTATTTGGTAAGTTATTATAACAAATAAAACATCAGCTTCTTGTATATCAACACTTTAACACTGTATTTGGATGTAATAGGCAAATTAATATTTTACATCTACTTTGATATTTCATCCAAATGCTTTGGATATTTTTATAGAAATATGTGGTTTGTTACCAATGGTCAGTGGTCTGGATGTGTTGATATCTCGGATTACAGAAAGTTGATTGCAAAGGCTCTGAGCTCTGTGACAACATCACACAGTTTCCTGTCTGGGTTTTTAATCTGTGGTAATAATCACTGTATGGAGCTGTGATGTATTAAATCTGTTCATCAGACCAGAAAGTGTCTGCCCTTCAGCATCTGTCTACTCGTAAGCTTTTAGGGTGAAATGAGAGTAAGGCGGTGTGTCTACCAAAGCGTTTTTAGCCAGCCGAAAATGCTAGGCGTTTTTCTGAAACACCCATCTGTGGGCGCTATAGAATGCTTTGGAGGCACAGCGTTTAGCATACCTCATTCTGATTTACATCTCAGCACATCCTTGTCTCCTCTGTTTCTGTATAGTTGCGGGACTCCACAGAGCAGTTTCAGGAATTTTACCGGCAGCGTTTGCGTGTGCAGCAACATCTGGAACAGAAGCAGCAGCAGCGGGAACTATACCAGCAGATGCTGCGAGAGGGCGGAGTCCAGCAGCACGAGGCCCCGCCCACCGCCAAGCACAACCTCACAGAAGCCTTCCTTACCAGGTCAGCTGAACTCCACGTCACGATGTGAAATCTGATGCTGCTAAAAGCAAAAGGGAAGGATGCAGAGAAAAAAGCAAGGCAGGTTGAATATCAAATGAAAGGCTAATGAGATGTAGATGAGAATGACCTCAGGGTTTTACAGATGGTACAGCGAGCTGCCAGGGGAACTTGAAGTGGGTGGAGAATTCCCTAAGGAAAACAAACCCATATACACACACATGTTCTTAGACCAGTTTTACATTTGCCTACTTTCGACTCCCATTTACATAGTGTTTTATTTATTACCAAGCAGGGTAGTAGCTTGCATTCATGCTTTCCAAGACAAATTGCCTCCTCCAGCCTGACAAGTAGGCTGTACCATGACTAAAAAATTTTTATTTTTATTTTATTGAAATTAGTATTTTTTTTATCATACAATATACAGTGGAGTAGTGTATGGATAGTCTGTGGAGTAGTTTATTATTTAGTATTTTTCCTAAATTAATACTTAATTTAGTTTTTATAGAAAACTATATAGAGTATTATAAATATAACCAATTTTAATAAAAAAAATGTTTTATTTGATTTGTCTTCTTTTGCTTTAAAGACAGCACTCGATATGATGTTAAAGCTTTACGAAATCCTATAACTTTATAATTCCAGGTTCAAGTTATATTTTAAATCTTGTGTTTTTAGTGTGGATTTTTGAACCCTGCTGTCCTTATAATATTTTGTGAGTTATTAGTGGACTGTCTTTTTGCCGGGTTTTCATCTCACTCGATGGATCTTGAATCATAGGCATGTGTGTTTCTTTCTGTGTCAATAAATAATGGAAAGAGATGAGAGATTCATCAAGATTAAGGAGAGGTTAAAGCCTAAACATAATGTTTTTAGCTTAAAAAAAAATATAGATTTTAATAAATCGTTCCCTCTTTACAAAACAGACTCCAAATGTTGTGTATTTTTTCCTCTACCATTACAAGAAAGTTAGTTTATTTAATGGTGCAAACACTGAAATCTGAGAATCACTGAACTCATTTTAGGACCCTAATCTCTTGTTCGGCTCTGATACTTCTCTAGTTCTTCTGTTGCTGTGGTTACGTTGCATTTGTAAAACAGAATCATAACAAAGGGAGGTTTTGGAACCATGCCCTGCTGTTCCTCTGGTGATGTCATCATTAAGGCCACAGCCATAAATAATGCGGCTTGTCAGAGGGGAAGGGAGGGCAGAAGAAACACTTATTGTTCTGTCAACAGAAGCCTTGCTGGCAGTGAGGACAAGTTTGGGAGTTTACTATAATGCCACAGAAATTAAATTTAAAATAGATTAAAAACTAATAAAAATGTGTGGCCTGTGTGTTCTGGCCTTATGCCACCGGCTTCAGGGGATTTTCAGGGGGAACCCCCTTGACCACTGGGAAATGACCAGTTGTGGTAATGAGGGGTGGTGTTTGGCAGAGATTAAGCTGAATATCAAATGAAAGGCTAATGAGATGAATCTCAGGCCTCTACAGATGGTGCCGCTAGCAGCTATGAACCTTAAAGTGGGTGAAGAAATCCCCAAAGAAAACACACATACATCCACTTGTGTGTGTGTAATGAAAAAAAAAGTATTTCATCAGTCCAGGGGCACAGGCTCCCCAATCAAAAATGCCCATATTTTGATAAAAAAAAAGTATTATTTTGGATATCAATATTAATCGTCTTTATCTGGAGAGTCGATGCAATAAAGAGCTGCATCGTTGCTGACAAACAGTAGAAGGCTTCTGCAAGTATTATTTCCTACATTGGATTGTTGCCAAATATCCACTTAATCCAGTGCTCTTTTTGTTTTCTAATAGGTATGTCAACGATTAATCGGCTATTAATTAATTGTTGATAAGAGATGTAATCGATTAAAGCCGTTTAGTGGTGGTCGATTAAGCTATTTAATTTGGGGGTGCAAACACGTGCAAGCGGCTGTGAGTGACGGGGCTGGATCTTTTGCGAAAATGATTCGCTAATGTACAAATTATGCTTTTTGTGTGATCCAAACTTTAAAAGTACATTAAAATAGGTACAATACAAAGTCATTTAACATGGAAAGCAACAGAAATTTAGTAACTAAGGTATGTTTAATTATAATTTTCCCAGATAACTGTTTCATATCGGGCTCTGCGCTTTGACAGGGCTGTACATGGGACACGAGCAGAACAGAGCCTATCTCTTTTCTCATATCTTCATATTTTCTCTCAATATTCCAAAGCAAATTACACCATTTGTAAATTGTCAGAAATAATATATACCACTGCAACAGACTTATTAAGGTTAATGATTAATCAATTAATTGATCATTAATTCGATCATGGGAATGATTGAAAATTGACATCCCTATTTTCTGTCTTACAAAATATCCTATCACAGTGTGTGAGTGAATACACGTGAAACATTATTCTATTTATCACTGAATAAACATTAATCTTATGATTTAGCTCAAAGTTAGTTCCATTTAACCAGAAATGTATCTTTTAGTATTCATGTTTGCAGTTTTAGTATTCATGTTCATGTTGCAGTTTTATTCTGGTCACTCTGATAGATTATGAGCAACAAGTGTAAAAACATGGCACTGGCTGCAAAGAAACGTTTATGGCTGGCAAAGTTTCACTCATTAGGTTTGGCAAAAAGTTCATGTTGAACCTTTTTAAAATTCAGTTTTAAATTTCAGCAAAAAAATTGTTGCAGTTACTGACTTGCAGAATCTCCATAAAGCCAAACTGATTTTTTTAATGTAAATTTAAATTCAAAATTCGATTTAATTTGAATTTGTTTGTATGTTTTGAGAAAGCTCCTGGCTTGTGTTGTGTGCGGTATGCATCACATGGTCAGTGAACCGTGCCGCTTGAGACTATGACTAGCTCAAGATGACTCTAAAGCTTCGTGTTTTTGTGTGTATGTGTGCAGGTCTATTCAAAGACTGGAGGAACTAAATGTGGGAATGGATGATTTGGGAGAAGAGGTGCAGGCTCTCTCTCAGCAGTGCAATGGAGGCAGTGATAACAACAGTGCAGCGAGAGACGCTTCAGCCACACCACAGACACAGGAAGAGTGTGGAGGAGCCAGCGATCTGGTCACCAGCACTCCTCAGAGGTCAGTAGGTCAAGCAGCCGTCCCTCCGCCCAGCCAGTCTCCTGTACTGCTCCAGAGGTGAGTAACACTCAATCCTTTTTCCTTCATTGAAAGAGTTTGGACATATTTTTCATTGTTTTGGAAGCTTTTTGTTCATGTTCAATATGTTTGCTTTTAATGCTTTTTAATTACTGTTTGGGTTCTTAGAGGGTTTTTAAAAGAGTTTGTTTTGTCCTGCAGTGCCCAGACAGACAAACTGGACACAATGACAGTAGTTTGACCTGCTCAAAAGGCCCAGAGGTACATCGCCCCCTACAGCTCAACATAATAAATCCAATAAAGCCGACTGTCATATTTGATATGCAAATTTCTATGGTCACTAAGTTATCAGCATGATCACTGTTGCAGACAATCTACTACATGCCTTCTGTCATCTGATTGATGGTTTATACTTTTTTTAGCAATTAAAAGGTATTTTCGGTATAACTCTAAAGTATAATATAATATAATTCTTAAAACACTCCCTTCTGGTTATGGAACACACATATGTTTTGTGTATGTGTAATTTAATATGATTTTTCAAAATAAACATAAGAATACATTTTCTATAGTAATTTTTAGAAAAACCTTGGTAAATGTTGCGTATCAAATATGATCTATCAGGCTTTGAAGAATGTTTATTTGTACATCTCTTAATCATCACTGTATGTTTTCCCCCTCAATAAAAACTAGGGAGCTTTGATTATAAAGCAATTAAATATATAAAAAAACAATCTTTTCAAAACATGTTATTTTGAGATATAGAGTGATAACTGATATTTATCTGTTTTTATATGCTTTTTTAAGAAAGATCTCATTGATTTATAAGCTGTCAGAATTTGATCTGAAACTGCACCAAATTGCATATTTTTGCAAATTGTGTTTGTTTTTTTCCTTCACTCCTCATAAGTATTTTATACTTAACTCCTGTTTCATACTGAATGAGTCACTTATATTTCATATGTCAGGTTATACAGGGTTAACGTTAACTGAATAACACATTCTCCTTCTGTCTCTCTCTAAAGGCTTTAGTGTTGGTTTAATTACAGCTCTTGAAACTTCTCAGATCAAACACAGTTTAGGGATTATTAATATAGCGCCTAATCTTTAAATGAACCCTTCTCACATACAGAATGTGTTTATATGTGTGTGTTGCAGAAAGATGAGTCAAAAGCCAGGTTTGTGATGGTCAACAGCCTGGAGGATACGCAGGCGGTCCGGGCCGTGGCCTTCCACCCCACAGGGACATTATACGCAGTCGGCTCCAACTCTAAGATGCTGCGTGTGTGTGCCTATCCTGACATACTGGACACGAGGTCAGCGGCCCGCACGCCCATTTCAATGATCAAACATGTTATAGATGATGGGATACAAGCAAGTGCCTGAATTCCTCATTTTAGCCATACAGCTGTGATTATAAGCACTAGAAAATGAAAAACACTGTGAAGTGTTTGAATTCTCTGCTATTAGAAAACATTAATACATATTCCTGCTCTTACTGTGAACGATTTATCAGTGCATGTTATTCCAGACAAAAATATTTGTCTTTGTAATGTTTTACTTGCTAATTCTTAACCTGTATGAATTAGTTTCTTCTTTGGAACACAAAGAAGATATTTTGAACAAATCAGTCGTACAGTTTTGGAACAGCATGAGGGCGAGTAAATGATGACAGAATTGTCCTTTTTGGGTGAACTGCTCTGTTAATTCATAGAGAATCAGAATCTTTCAGTTGACACACTGTAGTTGTTTTGTGGTTTCTTTTTTTAGTGGTTCGGGCACAAGTAAACCTCCTGTAATCCGCTTCAAGAGGAACAAGCATCACAAAGGCTCTATATATTGTGTAGCCTGGAGCCCATGTGGACAGCTGCTGGCCACCGGCTCCAACGACAAATATGTCAAAGTGCTGCCCTTCAACCCTGAAACCTGCAACGCTACAGGTGATTGCAAACAAATATTCATGAATCATGAAATTAGTGTCATGAATGCAAGACACTACAGGCTTTTTTTGTCATGCACTGGCCAATTTTAAGATTTTAGGCTATTTGGCTTTTCATAACATCATTACGTTCAGATTTCTGTGCTGAAAAATATTGAATGGAAATGCAAATTAGTTCATATTTAATTAGATAATGTCATATTTAAGAAAGTATTTCAGAAAACTTAATCAATCGTTTGGGGAAGTATGGTGATGTATTTTAGTTACATGTTGACTTTTAATTTATATATTTACATCAACACACGTCCTCAATGACTCTGTCTGCTTCAGGTCCTGATCTGGAGTTCAGTATGCATGATGGGACTATCAGAGATCTGGCGTTTATGGAGGGTCCTGAGAGCGGAGGGGCCATTTTAATCAGTGCAGGAGCCGGAGACTGTAACATCTATACAACTGACTGCCAGAGAGGACAGGGCCTGCACGCGCTGAGCGGACACACAGGTATAGACACAAAGACTTTATATTTAATACACACACAGATTCTCATAAATATGTTCATTCCTAATGTGATTTGTGTGTTTTCTCTCTTCAGGTCATATCCTGTCTCTGTACACGTGGGGGGGCTGGATGATAGCGTCCGGCTCTCAGGATAAGACGGTGCGTTTCTGGGACCTGCGAGTGCCCAGCTGTGTGAGAGTGGTGGGGACGTCCTTCCACGGTGCAGGTGGGCTTCATCTGCTTTATTTTAATCTTTAGCACTTTGTGTGCTAAAAAATGGCAGTTTCTGGTGGTAGCTGATTTTACGTGTTTTCTAGCTGGTCTACGCTGGTCATTTATGCTTATTGGTTGGTTCAGACTGGTCTAGATGGTTGACCAAGTGCTGGTAAGGCTGAAATGGACATGGTAAAGCATTTAGGTCAAGCTGATCAGAAATGGTAACCACTATCATGTTTCAAAAGCCAGCTTGACCACCTTGAGCTGGTATGACCTGATTTTTCCAGCAAGGAAACTGTATATCTGACCTGATTACTGGAAACATTACGTGGCTGCCATCTTACATACTAATGTGCTTTAATCTGCCATTTTGGTTTTATATTACAAGATTTAAGTCACTTTCAGACCAGTGTTATTTTATTATCATTGAGAAAATGTAGGTTTTATAAGTATTTTGAATCAGATTTTATTTTCATATGTTCTGTTTTCATTTTAAATTTAGTTAAATGTTTAATAATGTTTATAAATGTATAAATATTTAATTTTATAATAATTTTTTATTTTATTTTAATTCTTTTTAAACTAAATTCAAATGAGAAATGTTGCCTGAAGACTAATTGTTCAATGTTTTTAAACATTTTATGTTAGTTTAAAGTTGTTGTTTTTTTCAAGTGATTAACGTTTTCTTTTCTTTTTTAATATATATATATATAATATATTCTAATTGTTCAGCTCACAGTGTCTGACACTACATTTACATTTATGCATTTAGCAGATGCTTTTATCCAAAGTGACTTACAAGAGCATTCAGGCTATACATTATTCATTTTTGTTATCAGTATATGTGTTCCTGGGAATTGACCCCACAACCTTTTGCGCTGTTAATGCAATGCTCTACCACTGAGCTACAGGAACACTATTTTGCATCTTTACTTCTTTATGCCCCATTCAGAAGTATTGAGAAATTTTTGACAAAATTAAAAAAACTAATACTGGTTCGTCTGGCCGGAGGGGAACTGGCCCCCGACTGAGCCTGTTTCTCCCAAGGTTTTTTCTCTTCTGTCACCGATGAGTTTTCGTTCCTTGCGCTGTCGCCTCTGGCTTGCTTAGTTGGGGAATCTTCATTTCCACCAAATCATCGACTTGATTGCACAGCTATTATTATTTAACTGAACTGAGCTGGACAATGCCATTACTAAATTCAATAATGAAATGCATTTAGCTGAAAATTGAGTGTTAAATCCTGTCATTTTACATTATTGACACAATTAGCTTATTTTTATATTGTGCAGTGCTTTGTTACAATTTGTATTGTTAAAAAGCACTATATAAATAAAGGTTTGACTTGACAAAATAAAATGAATATAAATCTTGTCTCCTGTCCTGGGTAACCAGATTTGTTCAGTGTGGCTGTTGAATTGGAATAGTAAGTGTGTGATTGTTCATGTGGTTTGTGTTGTGTGTGTGAATTCACAGGCAGCCCTGTGGCGTCGGTGGCAGTGGACCCGAGCGGACGTCTGCTGGCAACAGGGCAGGAAGACAGCTCCTGTATGCTGTATGACATCAGAGGCGGGCGCATGGTTCAGACGTACCAGCCGCACTCCAGTGATGTCCGATCGGTGCGTTTCTCCCCCGGCGCTCATTACCTGCTCACGGGATCCTACGACAACAAGGTCATCGTCACTGACCTACAAGGTGAGATCTCAGATGACCCTCAGTTTACCCTGAGTGTTAAAATTAATTCAATGTTTCATTGTAGAATTTTTTTGTATTTGTCATGTTTATTTGTTTTTTAATATATTAATTTTTCAACATGTTCTCTCTGTCAAATCCCTTATCAATTAAGCATGTTTTATTAGGTGCTAGTTTTAACTCTGCGATAACTTTTTTTTATTCAGTTAACTCTTTTGAAGAGATTTTTAACAGAGTTAAGCCAAATTCAGTTTTTAGCAAAAATAAAATAAATCAGGCTTCCCACAGTCGAGAGTAAATAATAATACACTTTGTAAATGTAAATATGTATTTTAACATTTTTAAAGTATGTCTTATAGCTTTGGATGATTATGTGTCCACAGGTGACCTGACGAAGCAGCTGCCGTTGATCGTTGTGGGAGAGCATGCTGATAAAGTGATCCAGTGCAGGTGGCACACACACCACCTCTCCTTTCTGTCCTCCTCTGCTGACCGCAAGGTCACACTCTGGACACAGGCCACGTAGAGCCAGCTCTGGCCACTAGAGGGAAACAGCACATGTAGTATGTGTGTGCGCTGTGCTTCTGTTTTAAGTCTGTTTGTTATGAGTGTGTATTTATTTTGTGTTCTTTATCAGTGAATGGCTGAGATAAGTGCAAACCATTCTATGTACATATTATCTGATTGACTACCAGTGTGTCTGATGGCCCTGAGCCATATTGGGATGTGATGCTTTGCTGTAGTGTGCTTGCTTCTGTATGTGCTTCCCATTCAGTAACCTTTATCAAACACTGAACCGTCCCTCCACACAGACTCAGTGGTGTCATGATCTATACTGTGGCCTTCCTCTCTGTGTGTCCACTCTCCACACATCTGTACTTGCCTGTTTGAATCTAACCTCTGGAAATAGATGCAGTATTCATTAGCTGAGTCATTTCTGATGTATCATTGCAAACCGTATGAATGCAACCTGTTTGAGTGAAACATGTACATACAGTCCAATGCTTGCCTGTAATATGGACATTATTAGACCTGCTGCAAATAAGGTTTCGAAATTCAGCTGCTCGTGCAAATATCAAAAGCAACGTAAACTGCCTTTGTAAATGCTGTCAAGTAAGTCTCATTTAAAGTGGTTAGTGTTTGAATTGTACTCTTTTTGCTTGAAACAGTCTGCAGCACTTGTTGAGTGCCTCTGAATTGATGGCATGATTCAAAGTATTTTTTAAATGTAGATGAAGGGAATCTGTGTCCTATAAATGTCAGTCTATACATAGTGCTAAAACATCAAATTAAATGTTTTGGGCATTGGCACAGGTTTGTTAAACGGGTGAACTCGTTTGATACTATGATCTTGCACTTTTTGTGTTTTTTAACATCCACTTCCTGTTTTGGTTCGATAGCACTTTGTTTTTGGATAGATTGTTGTATATTTTCTAATTATGTAGATTGTATTGTTTAATCTTAAGTTTTTGTTATTTAATATTATTAATTTTAAAACAAAGCCAAACTAATGTGTTGACCCATGTATATGCTGAAGCAGCTCTCATTTGAAGTCACGTAGTGAAATATTGTGTCGTTCCTGTAATCTTTTCTGACTACAGTAAAGGCTCATGTGGCAAGTCTGCTGCTGTTATGTCTGAATAAATAACCCTATTCTCTGCTACGTCTCCATTTATTTGCATTAAGCACTAGTTGCTCATTTCTTGCTGATTCACGTTTATAGTGAAGAATTCACAGGTGTAGTTCATCACATTAACTATGGACAAGTTCTGCTAACCCTTGTCAAGCAGAAAGTGTCCAAAGCACTTGTCTTAATTCTTGAAAAGATGTTTTCATTTTTGAAGTGGTCTGCTTTCAAAAGTTAATCTAAGTCTACGTTTTCTACAATACACGGTCCAAATACAACGTTTATACATAAGTAACATTCAATGTTATTTATTTATAAACGCTGACTCTGCATATTTGTTATTTGGGGACGCAGCGGCTACTCCGGGTTTCAAAAAACGGTGTTTTTATGTCTGTTAGTCTCGTCTCCTCGTCTTCAAACTGTCTGACTTTATCGCAGAATCATCAGACAAACACTCGGAAACACATCTATGATCGCCAGAGCCTCCTGGAAATCGGCAGTGTGTACAAACATCAGCTTTCACCGGTGACTACAGAGAAGCTACAAGGCCTCTGTCTGCTGCTGAGGCTAAGACCCAAACTAGGGCTCGTAAAAACTGCAGGGTGTTTATGAGTTTAATGAAAAGATACAAATTAAATCCTAAAAAAAAAAAATCATTTTAAAACAAAGTCCCTTTCTAGGAAAGTCTCTTCACTCGGCGGCCATATTTGCCACGCCTCTGGGCAGCTCGTACAAGACGAATCCTGAAATCTCAAAAACTGCTCGCTGAACTCACAATTCAATTAAATCAACATCAAACATCTGAAATTAATTGCCCCATGAATGTTGTTTTTTATGCTCAAATAGCATTTAAAAACCTTATTTTTTTCAGGCAGTCATAACATGCTTATGCAGCGCAGCGCATGTGCATCTGCTGATCTGATAGTCTAGTCTCAGATTTATATGGGAACTGGAGCTTCTAACTGCCGCTGCAGTGAATGCCTGCATTACATTTAAATAAAAAGTAATGTGAATATATGCATTTTAATGAGTTTGAAAGACAAAAGCCTTCCAAAGACAACATTACACGGTTAAAAAAAACTACAGAGTGATAATGAAAATGAATGTGTTCATCAGTAGTTGATGCAATGTTGAAACCCTTCTTAAACCTGAAATGATTTTTGTAAATCCAGTGGTCAAATGCTGTCGCCACCTGACTAATGACTGGTCTATGTGCGAATGTCCACAAAACTGGACCCTATGAATGTATAGGTTAATCGGTAGGCTGTTTTAGAAAGGAAAATTTCAAAGATGAAAAAGAGAAGTTAGGGAGATTCTGATTTATTTATTGCTGTTGTTTGATTGTGAATAATATGTTATCATGTAATCCATAAAAAAGTAACTGTATTGATTACGAGTATTTTAAAATGTAACTTACTCTAATTACAAGTACTTAATTTTTGGAATCCGATTACATAATCCAGATTACATGTAATCAGTTAGGTTACTACACTGGAGTGGCGTTTCCCAAAAGCATCGTTAGCCAACCATGGTCGCAAGTTCCGTTGTTACCAGCATAGTTCAACGATTCGGTGTTTCCCGAAACCATATTTCAAACGAACATTCGTGATCAACGTCACAAACGACCGTAGTTTGAACTACAAACTCGGCCTGTGGTTAGAAGCATAGTTTCTTGTTAGTAAGATATATGGGCTTAAATAAATATGCTCTTGGGTACAACAAAGATGCTAACATGCAGTGCTATTTAAATATATATGCAGTTTAATGTATTTGTTTGCACGTCATTTGTAAGCGCTGCTTTTGAAAAGTGCGCATGTGCATGAATACCTGAAGGGAGTATGATTTAAGAGGGAACCTGCGATGAATCAAACATCAAATAAAGCACAATGTCGGGGAACAAAAAATTGTAAATTAGTCAGTAGTTGCCATGTTCAATACAACAGCATCTTCGAGATCTCGAATCAGTTAAATAGCAGAAGTTATTACTCCACCACATGCGTGTGACGTCATTAACTATGGTCCTATGATGCTGAACCAATGTGGTTCAAATGACGGAGATGCAACCGTGTTCGGGAAACAGTAGTGACTAGCTAGTTATTTTCCAAAATAATCTATTGTACTATGGTGGTTAGTACAATGTGCTGCAAATGCTCAGAAACATGGTGAGATGATAAAAGATAAAGTCATTATGTGGCTATTTTGCATTTATGAATGACATCGTTAGTTTTAATTGCAAATGTGTGCATGGAGAAGACATAACATAACTTGCAAAAGGCATATAGAGCACACAGTATTGTGATTATTATGTGCTACTGCACAGTCATGGGCTTCTTATGACAGGCTTTAATTCAAATGATAAGTTAATAACTTTTTTGATCATTTTGTTGGCCTGCATGAAAATGTATTTAACATACAACTCACAACTTTCATTCAAAATTAATTAACAATGATAATAAGGTAAATTACCTTTTTTATCATTCAGATTGCAAAACAAAATCTTATACAATGGTTACTATAATTATAGGTAATACAATTACAAAGGCCAATCAGTTTAAATGGTTAACTTGCTCTGGGGGGGGGAGGAAGATTGATCTTCTCGTGCACAGACACAAACATTGCACAGATGCGTGTAGGCCTTCTGAATGAATCAGGTTTTTCTTGATTATATTAAAAAGGGATGATGAATTAAGCATAAAGTATATAATGTCACCTTAATTACCTTCCACAGAATCTCTGGATAACCTGTACCTGGCTTGTGGAGAACAATATCCCCACACACCAGGCCAGGTAGACCCTTGGGTATGTTAGATTATTATACATTTGTTTTATTATATATAAACACTACTGTGTATTTTAAAGTTGCACTATCATATTCATTCATGTTGTAAATCTGATTTTGTGTATATTGCATGTGACTCTTGCAACGGCTGGTACCACTGGGACTGCATAAGCTGGCCAAGTTTGGAGGCACATTTTATTTGTTCGGGATGTCAAGGCCCTATTTAAAGTGTATTCAAATATTCTAATTGTTCTAAAATGTGACACCCCCTCCTCCTTATTACACAAATTCAATTGAGATGTTTGTAGCTTTTTTTTTTTTACATAGTAATGAATTTCATTGCAATAGATTTGTGAACTATACAGTAGCTTCTGTTACACACTTTGATCCAATATAATTTTAAAACGTATGCAGAAAGTGTAGTGTTATGGATTTAAATATATTTGTAAAGAATGTTTACATCATCTTACTTTCACCAGCATATAAAAATATTACATTTTATAGTAGTTCTCAAAATTCACATGAAAGTCTTACAAACTGATTAATAAATGTTGATAATTTTGTGCACAGACAATCTGCTTTATTAAATATATCTAATATACAAATATATATATGTAAATATATATTTATACCATTAATCTATATATTTCACAAAGAGGTTGGGAGGGGGGGTCGTGAAGCTTTTGCTATGTTTTTGGGGGGGCCTTACCCCTTTGAAGTTTACTTTGAGAAGCTCTGTTCTAGACCAAGCAAATAATCCAGTCTTATTTATTAAAATCCTGGGCTATAAGATATACAGGACACTACTGAAATACAAATGTCGTGACGCAGCAGTGACGAGATGAACGCCTTACTGTACACGTCAAACCTATGTCATTTACATTGAAAACTACTTTCGTTTTCGCTGGCGCCACGGGAAGTGAGCGATTTTTTCTTTACGTGAAACTAGTTCCGTTAAACGTGAAACTAGTTCCGTTTAATGCTTAAATATTAAGCATTAACACGTACCTGGCTGATCCGCATTGTATTTTAATTCGCGGGATCTAGGTATCTGACACGATGAGCAGCTTTGGTAAGCGAGAAAAGTGGCGCGATCTGACTTAAACTCCAATAGTTTGAAGAAAATCTAAAACTCTATTTTGTACGCTTAAATAAATAACAAGGCTATTAATTTTTATAATGATGAGTTACAAAAACTTGAAATATTGTTTTAATGTGCAGCCGACAAATTATCGTAAACTGTATGATGATATATATATATTTATTATTTTTTAACGCTATGTCTTTTTTTATGGCCAGAGGCCCAGTTTGTGGATGGGAACTACGCTGTGCTCGTTCAGAGGGTTGCCTCTGTGATGGCAATAGCAGATGAACTAAAAAATAAGGGTATGATACATAATGAAAAATATTCAGAGATCAGAGCAGAACAAACCAACCAGGGCAAAATGAGAAAGCTCTTTGAAGCACTTAATGCTGGAGGAGACAGAGTGAAAAATGCCTTTTATCATACTCTGAGAAATCATGAGCCATACCTCCTCAAGGACTTGGGTAAGAAAATCTACAGGTGGTGTTAGTTAAATAAGTTTATAAACTTGAACCTACCTGTGTGTGTAGTCTAATGTGATCTGTCCTGTGGCTGATATCAGGTGGTGAGACAATGGATTACATCGATGGCAACCAGAACACCAAGATACAGTTAACCTGAATAGTGAGTGAAACCAATGTTTTTAATTGCATGCTATGAAGGCCACTGTATTAGAATATTCAAACACTGAAATTAAAAAATAAAATGCTGACAGGCAAAGAAAATTATCTCTCTGTTTTATTTAAAAGATTGCTGATATCCTGTCCTTGAGCAAAAAATAGCATATACAAAATACATTGTGCAGTCAAATGTTCTATTTTATAAATTAAAGTTTAAAACACACCAATAAATAACAAATATTAAATACAGTCCACAATGTTAGTAAACATCCTGTAATCTTTCTTTACCAAAGGAAGCCCCTGGCACCCAAGAGACTGAAGACCCCTGCCACCAAGACAAGAAGTCACTTGGAAAATGAGATGCAGCTATAGATGACGGAATGTAAAAAAATGCTGTTAAAGGAACAATTCACACAGATGAAAATTGTCATTGAAATGACAATCTATTTTCCTTTTATAAGTGAATTTTTTAAACTTTTTATGCAGTTTTTTAATGCTAACATCGTAAAATTTCATATCATTAAAAAACAATAGTTTATACATCATCATCCATAGTTATTTAGCTAAGTCTTTATGTTATAAAAGATTTGGAAAAAAGTAAACGTCTTGATATTCTGTTAAACTCTCTTGAAAATCATCCACTGACTTGCATCAGTAATGTCATAATTCTTGTGAATTGTCATATACTTGCAGGTGTTTTGAGTTGGTCATTAGTCACATAATAAATTATACAGGTTAATTAGGCATGTCACAGTGCATATTCACAACTAAATTTGTTGAGATTGTTTGTAATTGGTGGGTTTGGTGGGTTTGAGTTAAATGTGAGCCAAAATCATCACAATTAAAAGAACCAAAGACTTAAACTACTTCATTGTTTTGCTTAAGAGTGTTTTTTCGGTTAATTAATTTATTGAAAATTAATACACAAGTTTGGTATTGTGTTAATATTGTCACAATTTGAGTTGAATTACTTATCTGAAATAAGATTTTTTCTTTAAAAATAAATAACTTTTCCACGACATTCTAATATTATTGAGTTATTGCACCTGTAAGGAAGTATAATAAAGTGACATTCCGGGGTCCCCATACCCAACAATTCTTCATACAATTAAAATGATAAAACATAAACTGATTATTCAAGTTTTTGTCTTCACAATTGCTAATGTGTTATTCAGGAATATTATTTTATTTGTGCTAACAAAGTAAAAGTTTAAAGAATACCAACAGTAACCATATCAAGTGGTACAACCTGTCCGGGGTCCCGCAAACAAACATTCTTGTTGCCATTTTAACAATTTAAATATAGGGAATAAACTGTTAATAATTACTGAATATATTTAGGTTTGGAATTATTCAGTATGGATAAGCATAAGTGTGTTAGCCATCAGAATTTCATTATTTATTTGTTTGTTTATACATTTAAGTTTATAGTGTCTGGCAGAAAACCGAATAAATCATTAAAATAATAATAAAACGAACATACAAATTAAACAATTTCAAACAGGGCATGGTCTGCTCCGGGGTCCCGCATCATATGGATGAAATAAATGTTATTTGCAAAGTAAACAATATTACATCTTAACTTTTTAATCTACTAAAACTTCAACCTTGGCTCGAAAATCCTATTACAAATTAAGAACATACAAAGAGCACACATCCTAAATCTGTCAGTAAAAGTAATATAAATATGTTATGAAGATTATTTACAAAGACTATTTTTAACTGAAAGATTGTGTGAATCTTATCAGCTGTACACAAAATGCCATTCATAATCATGTAGTAGACAGGACAGTTCATACTGATGGCATGTTACTCGACCATCATTGTGTTTGTATTACCAGCGTGAGGTTTGTGCATGAAAAAGAGCTCATTTCTGAATATGGAGTACAAAAGACTCCCGTTCAGCGGCAGGAGGGCAGCGTGACTCTCTGCTCATCCATCCTCTTGGCCTGTGAGCGCATGATGAGGCTGAAAAAGTCTTCATCCGGGACGGTGGGGCCACGGGAGGTGGGGGGAGGGGGGCGCACCTCTGTTCATCCAGACGAGACCCCTGTGGGAGACAGTTAAGAAAATAAGATGAATGGATTTAAATGAATGCTCCTTTCCTACAGCTGCTATTTTGCACTTGTTTCTTACTCTGGTTAATTCAAACATGTTCTCACCTGACACTTGACGAGCATGTCAAAGAACTGGTCATCCGGTTCGGTGGCGTCTGTGCTGGCCATGACCTGGCTGAGGATCATCTGTCTGCTGCTAGTGCTGCTGTGTTCAGTTAGGGTGCACAGGCCTGGCAGACTGTTTCCTGTTCCTGCCCTCTGCTCGTCCAGCCTCCTGCCCTGAGCACTGGCCAGCAGTCTGAGGAACGGCTCCTGACCTGGAGATGCAGCCGACTCTGAGAAAGCTGGATAGACAGACACACGCTCAGCTACATGTATGATATTCAGGACATTTTAAATGCTACTTGTTTGAATATTCAAAGACTAATTCAATGAACAACGTGAAATAAGACTAACATTTCCTGATGGTTCTGGGTGGGGAGGCGGAGCTAGAATTGACAGACAGGTGGCTCCTCCCATCCTGAATGGCACAACGCTGGTCATCCATCCTGTTGCTCTGGAATCGACTCAGCAAGTCAAAGAAGCCCTCGTCTCCTAACATGCCAGTACTCTCATTCTGGGAGCAAAGAGGTCAAAGGTTAAAACTAATGCCCTCTGAAGAACTGAGAACGCATACACAATTTTGCAAGCAGGATTTTCAATTTATAAACTGTTCAGACTTTAAAGGGGAAGACGTTTCAGATGTGAAGCAAGTTATTACATTTTGATGACAGATTCAAAAACATATTTTTCTTTAGAATAATATGGACTCATGAATCTTTCTCAGATCAGGAATCTCAACTAATAAATATGACTTGGTATTCTATGGGTTTTAGTAAACGTGTGCATGTGGTTTTAGTACTTTGTTCTGAGGAGCTTCCCGTGTGTTGCTGGTGTCCTGCAGGATTTTACTGGAGCTGTTCTGCAGTTTGTGCTTCTTTCCTCGGAAACGATTGACAAAGGAGAGCTTTGAGGATGACTTGGCCAGTGAGGATTTGGACGGCTTGAAGAGGATGTCACTGGTCCACTTCTGACCCTGCAGGACAGACATTAAATTACTCTATGAATCCCTGAAGCTGAGATTTAAAAACATAGATTCATGCTTCATTGTCTTATGAACTGATGACTATAATTAGGAGTTATGAATCATATAAATACATTTACATTCGCGTTGATCTTGTCAGGTGTGAGTTTCATCAGCTCTAGGTTCTCCATACTGTGCCGTCGGCTCATCCTGGGTCTGGCTCCTGAAAAAACAATAAACCAAGTCAATCAAGTTAAAACATTAAATGCAGTGGTCCCTTACTTTAATCCGTTGATAAATCATGGGATACTATGGCTGAAGGGAGACCTAGTGCTGTATTTGTGTACCGTGCAAGTTGTAATCGATCTCTTTGTTCTCAGAAATTACTGAATTGTTTGTGCTGTAACTGAGGCCGAGGACCATCTGGAGATCTGAGACGTTCAAGCGAGCAGTGAGCTCCCCGCTACGATCACCAGTCTGTAAACAAGACAATTCAGGCATTTAATTCAAATACATCCTAAGAGCAATAATTATATTTATTTATTCAAAATGCATATAAACCCTGCTGCAGTTTAGAGCAAGACTGGTTTTCCTTTAAAACAATTATCAAAGGTACTTCCAGATATACACCTACTGATGGATCTAACTGCACGTACCTCTTTTGCGATCTCTAAGTGCTTTTCTGCAAAGTGCATGGCCTGGTCATGATTCCCTAGTGCTGTATGAGCGTTTCCCAAACTCCAGCAGGCCCTGCCCTCACCGATCCTACAGAAAACATACCTTCCATAATGAGTATGCAAATTATTATTATGATTTACTGTTTTTGTTAAGCAGGGAATATTTATACAGTATATATGAATTTATTTAACTATTTTCCACCCCGTTCTTTAGATATCAGTTGGCCACTACCAAAACATGATTCCTAGTGTGTGAGAGCACCTGTCATTGAGGTCCTGAGCGATGATGAGATGTTTGAGATGGTAGTCGATAGCTCTCTCATAGTCCTGCAGCAGTGTGTATGTGTTGCCCAGACTATAGCAGGCCTGAGCCTCCACCGCCAGATCCTTCAGCTGCCGTGCCAACTGTAGAGCGCTCCTGCACTCAGAACACAATCACTGTCAGAGCTCAGCCAGAGCTTTTGAAAATCAAATGATGTACCTAGTCATTCCTTCCTGTTACAGGGTGGCCCATAGAGAAGCTAAAAGAGGTTTATGTTGAATTAAATTAGGCCAAAATTAACAAGGACTCTTATTTTGAAATATGTTTGCTTTACTATTATCCAGCTGCTCATTCGAAAAGATGAGGGTGATAAAATATGCACTTACAACCATCTACAAAATAAAAATAATAAAGTGGTAATTCAGTAGCAGTAGATCAGAATCCACTGCCTGACAGAAAAAGTGTAGTATTCACTGATTGTAAATTGCTCTGAAACCGTGAGGCTGTGGAATGTGTAACAGCACCATATTTTGACTTTGACTATGCAACACTCACTTTTATTGAAAGAAAATATCTTGATAAAATAATATAGCCAGCCTTTAGTTTAAATATAACATAAGAATGTATCGAAATTCTCGTTTTCCATCCTAAATTCTGTATAATTGAGTATGTGACGAATAAAAAAAAACCTTGAACCTTAAATTAAGGATTAAAATCATTAATTGAAAATTAAGATTTTAAGAACCCACAGAAACTCTGGAACAAATGCACTCTCGCTCAGATAAAAAAATACGTTTATTTTTTTTTTTAAAGATATTAAGTCTCACCTGTAATGTTCTGCAGCCCTCTCAAACTCCCCAAGGAATATACAAGCGTTTCCCAGGTTGCAGTAGGCTCTCCTTTCTGCAGAGCGGTCACCAAACTCTTTAGCGATAAGCAAACGCTGGAAGACAAATGGTACACGCACAGTGCAGTGAGTAATTATCGAGCTTGTAATAGCAGAATTGACTCTGACTGGGTGCCAATGTTTTTATCGTTCATCAGCTAGAAAGAAAAGAAAACTTTCTGAAAGTGATTCCAAAGATATCTTTTCCCTGTGCCTTTATCGTTATAGCTGTAGTGTGGACACTGCTATTCATGAATAATGAGAACGAGTTTTTAGAACTATATGTGACCCTGGATCCACAAAACCAGTCATAAGGGTAAATGTCTGCATCATCAAAGCTGAATAAATAAGCTTTCCATTGATGTATGGTTTGTTAAGATAGGATATTTGGCCAAGATACAACTATTTGAAAATCTGGAATCCGAGGGTGCAAAAATCTAAATATTGAGAAAATCACCTTTAAAGTTGTCCAAAAGAAGTTCTTAACGATGCATATTACTAATCAAAAATTAAGTTTTGATATATTTACAGTAGGAAATTAACAAATATCTTCTTTGAACATTATCTTTACTTAAAGCTGCTGTCGTAGCTTTTTGGGCTTAAAAAGGATCTGAAATCAATATTTGAGCAAGTACATAACCAGCCAGTGTTCAAAACTATCGTCTTACTTTAGCCCGATTGACAACGGTTAGCTTATTATAATGTTTTCTCATTTGAGTGGTACGGGTAGGTTTTCATGGGAGATTCGAGCATGGCACTGCATCATTACGTCACGTCTGTAAACAAAGAAGTTATTCCGGTTACTAGGCTATCGCACGTGAGGATCCTGCAGATCGTTTATAGCCTTTTCTCACAGCAGCTAGAATAATTTAACTTATTATTTTGATGGCGGATTGTAATCCAGAAAGGATTGTGTTTATGAAACACATGTGAATGAAATTAAATTATATTCCAGTTTTAAATGTGCTTCTGATTACAGATAGCCTGAGTTTACACAAGATTTGTATTTTAAAGAAAACCAGTTCGAAGGAGCATAATTTGCTTTTTGGGTTAAAATAATTTCTTAATATGAAATTCAAATGGTATGACTATTAGATTAGACTGTACAGAAATTGAAATCTACACTCTAATGCACACTATACTCATACAATGCTGATGTTGTTAACATTAATAATTTGAGAATAAAGCATAACAATAATAATTTGCACGGTTATATGAGATATGAGCTAACCGATCGTTAGATTTAATTACCATTGGTAGCACGATTTATTGTAATGCTTTTTTACTCAGTTGGGCAGAACAAACGTGGCAGACTTGTTACTTGTTCAGATGGCAATATACGGTGAAAATTCTGATTTGGGTCATATATTCCAAGATGTAGGCTAGAATCTGTGATTCCTAAGTACAGTATCCACACCGGTGCGGTGACTGACAGACAAACATAAAAACATTCCTCAAAACGTTCGATTCATCCGTGCTGGAGCTGTCAGAGAGTACAGATAATTCTGCACACATCTGCAATTCCAGGTTTTCAAACATAGATGGCGACAAAGAGGCAAAAATTACGAACTGCAGCTTTAATGTCCTAATGATTTTTGGCATAAAAGAAAAATCAATTAATTGTGACCCATACAGTGTATTTTTGGCTATTGCTACGAAATATACCCCAGAACTTAAGACTGGTTTTGTGGTCCAGGGTCACATATCTGTATCGTTATCTTTATAGTTATCGTCCTTGGTGTGAACAGGCCTTTACACTGTTATTAGAATTTCCATAATCAAATGATGACACAGTTCACTCACCTGTTCATGAGAGGCTACTGCATCCCTAAAGTTTCCTAGCAGGTAGTATGTGTTGCCCAGGTTTCCATAAGTTCTGCCCTGTGCTGCTCTGTCTCCGAGCTCCTTCACGATACACAGGTTTGCCCTGAGCAATTGGAGGAGGAGGAGGATGTATAAACTCTACACCATACACACACAAAATGTCTATTCACGTGAGTGTTGGTGGTACTCACTCGTAATACTCCGCGGCTTTTCTAAGTGCTGTCATGACCTCCTCAGGAAAGTCTCCAGGTTCTGCTCCGCTCCAGCAGATGCTCTTCCCTTTGGCATGGTACACATTTCCAAAATTATAAAGTGCTCTGGCCTGCCCCACCTTTAGGAAAAAAGCTAATTAAATAAATTGAAAAAACGTGAACCTTAGAGGTTAATTATACACCCAGGTGCATCTTATGGAAGCTTCCACCACAAAATAAAAACAAAACATTTGATGTAAAAAAAAAAATAAATCAAGCTCACAAAAATCTATTTCTCTTTGACAATACACAACTTTGATGTTAGAGTAAATAAAGACCTGTTGATTTATTCGTCCGATTTACACAGATGTATGATTGAAAAATTCAGAAATGATAATTCACATTTACAAAATGTTTTACACAATTACAGCATTCATCAGACCCCGTCTGCATGATCTATTAATTTACAGACTGTTAACGGTTTGATTTGTTTGTCAGTTTGCAAGCTCGTTTCTCCAGTCAATGCCAGAGCTTTCTAATGCAGCATTAATAGAATTGACTAATCAGAAAGAATTGCTAATGCTGTAGAATTTTTCATTCGCAAGTGCATCTGTATAAAAGCATCAATGAATAATGTTAAATAAATACATTTAAGAAATGTGTTATATTATTTATTTATTCACTTTTTAATGCCATGCCAGCATCAAGGCTATTTTCATGGCGATCTCAGAATAAATTACACAGGGTATACAATTAACAAAATTTATAAAAGACATTTCAAATCTACACTAAAAATATTCAGGTGATATATTTTTAAATAAATCAGTTAAACACACTTCTGAACAAAATCATTGTCTATTTACATTAAAAACAGTACAATCTAATGAAATGTGCTTCACAGTAATTTTTTGTCTGGCAAGTAAGGTATGATGGTAGTTCTTCACCTTTGAATAAATATCCATGTTTAAGTTTTGTCTGAATTATACTTCATTATGGTAATGTCTACTGTGTACATTAAACGAATCACTCACCTTGTCGCCCATTTCCCAGGCAAGATCTAAATGTCTCTGGCAGCAGACCACCGCTTCATCAAAGCGTCCCAAAATCTTTAATGTGTTCCCCAGGTTACCGCTGGCTTTGGCCTCGCCAAGCTGATCCCCGGTGGTCCTGAGAGAATAAATTAGAAGCGGTCATTAACATTCAATACAAATATTATACAATCCTAAAGAACATCAATTATTGGTAATTCAACCGAAACACCTGCAATTTACACTAACATTTTGTTGTTGTTGTTGCTGCTTTCTTATGCTCACCAAAGCTGCATATTTATGAACAAAAATAAAGTAAAAACATAGAGACACATTATTATAATTTAGAATAAGTATTTCCTATTGTAATTATATTTAAAATGTAATTTATTCCTGTTACGCAAAGCTGAATCTTCAGCAGCCATTACTCCAGTTTTCAATGTCACATGATCCTTCAGAAATCAATCTAATATGCTGATGCTCAAGAACATTTCTTATCAATGTTGAAAACACTTGTACTACCCAATTTGATGGAAACTGTGATTTTTTAAACCCAAGATTATTTGATGAATAGAAAAGTTCAAAAGAACAGCATTAATTGAACTTTACTGAGCCCAAACTGTTGAGCAGTTGGGGGAGCTCCATTTGCTGTAAAGTTGTGTAAGTATACCTAGTTAGTGTAAGATCATGGTGGTGGAACTCCAGAGCTTTGCTGTAGTCATGCAAGTGAAAGTATGCATTGCCCAGCTGACTATAGATGGCACTCAGAACCTGCAGGTCTTCTGTGCCAACCTGCATGGCGGCCTCGAAGAAAGAGACACCGGCGCTGTAATCCTCCACCTTACAGAGACGCTCCCCCTCCAGAGCCAGGTCCAAACAGGATGCCTCCATCCTGCAAGGGGCAGCAAAAACAAGCTGCAGTTTTAATGACTCTCTTAGTAGAAAAAATGGAGAAGGCAGGATGTACTGGTTACAAAAACCAACAAAAACTTATTTTTTATGGATAAAAATTGTATGTATCTAACTCATAGTCAAACACTGGGAAAATTAAATGAGAATTAGGTGCTGCCATAACAGACCACTGATTGGTTTGTGCTGGGAAAGGTAAAAAAGTGGCAGTTTGACATTTGAAACTTTTAATAAAAAAAAAACTGAACAAGTCTTAATTTTGGGGGCTTATAGAATATCATTCCTATCCAAGGAATAACAAAGTTTTTGGCACACAATTTCAGGGAAATAATTTAATAAATGTTTTGTTTATTTCATTGTATGTTAGGGAATATACAACTTTATGTGTCACACATCAGCTGTGTGGATTATTATCACATTAGTAAATGAATACTGGCTAGTGTAAAGCCCTTAAAACTCCTTACAAATTAATTAAACAATAAAACTAAATGGAAATAGGACCCTACACAAAAAGTCATTACCAATCAATCCGACACTGCATAATGTGTGGCAAATCAAATCAGGCCTTGCATATATTTTTACCAGTTTTCCATAATAGATTAACCCCTACACATAATAACCTGTCCGTCAGAGTTTGTAGAGGCCCTACCTGGTGCCTTCACGCCTCACACAATCAAAGAAAACTGGACATGTGAAAGGCATCTAAAGGGCTTCGTTGGCTCCTTAAAAAGTCCTCCGATGGGGCCGTAATCTCTAAAACCAACCGTTCCAAACACACATGCATCACAATGAGGCTGCCAATCAACCCAATTCTTCACCAGGAACTACACACTACAAACTCAAAATGATTTTTAAAAGAATATTCTACACAGCAGTCTATCATACAACGTCACATCGGACGTCTTTGAGGGCAGAGGTTGAAGAAGGCTTTGGGAAAAACTGTCATGCTCAGCACTTGAACAGCTAATCTGATTGTGTTTCTGCTTTCCACTGTCATGTGCGATTAGTGCGCACACAGAGAGAGCCACTACAGATTAGATCCCCTGCGTTTACTTCTGATATCATGAAACTCATTTCATCATCTGACTGATCAATAGACTACATGATAAAGAGATTTAATTTCTAGAATATAAACATGGAATTGATTTGCATTAAAGAAACTCAGAAAAACAGTGATTGTAGTTTGTTTCTCATGACAAACTGGTCTTGGGAAATTAATGCAAATTAGTATGATTATGGTTATCTTAAAAATCTTCTTTGTACATTCAACAGTACAGCATATGCACTAACAAAGCCAAGGTCATGGGTTCCCGAACAAATCAAGTAATGATAAAATTGATACCCTGAATGCAATGCAAGTGGATACAAGCATCTGCCAAATGCATAAATGTAAATATTACTATATATGCATTGCTAACAATGTCTGAGTGACGGATGTTTGCAGAGGACTGACTAAAAGATAAAAACTATCCCAACTCATGGACTGCAGAACAGAATATGGGCATTCGTCATAAATGATTCACAGTGTTATTAAATATTGAGTAAACGGGGGCACACCTGCTTTCTCTCTCTCTCTCACACACACACACACACACACACACACACACACACACACACACACACACACACACACACACACACACACACACACACACACACACACACACACACACACACACACACACACACACACACACACACACACACACACACACACACACACACACACACACACACACACACACACACACACACACACACACACACACACTAAACTCTACAATAATGCTACCTTGGAAATGTTATGTTGCAAAATGGTTTGGAATGGATCCAAGATTTGGGTTTATTTTGCTACTAGATTTTGCTCAAAATTTCAGATTGAAGATGACATTCAAATTCAGTCAAACACCTTCTCCAACAAAACATTTTTTTTTACATAAAGGGAAATGCATAAGATAATGACAAGCAATTAGCAATGATTTATTGAATTATTGAAACGTTTCGATTATAAGCCAAAAGAGACAAATAACACATTTACGGTCTGTTAATCTATTACAGTAACAGTACTAAATAAAAACTAGGATTAAGTGGCATGTCAATACAGTTTTGGTTCGTCTTTATGAATGAGTTAATACTGGACTATCTCTAAATATTTTAAAGGGTGCATTACAACTGAAAAGAAAACGTAATTCAAGTGTTGCATGCCTACCTGTAGTGGACAAAGGTCCGGTTCTCATTCTGCATGCTAACCACTGCACTGCTCGCAGTCATTGAAGAGCATTATGAAGTACTGATCCGATTCCAGTCCAGAAAGTAATCCAACAGGGAAGATTAATGAACCGAATCCCAGAAAAAAAGTTGGAATAAATTAGAAACGCTTCCAAAGCCTCTCTGACGTTTTGCAGTTGTGGTCTACAGATGAGCTTATCCAGACTAATATTCACCACATGGATCATGGAGTGTTTGTGTGTGTGTTTTGTCCAGGATGCTCTTCCGGAGCTCTCTGTGAAAAGAACACAAGATGCCGAGTGTGAAGCCTCATTCTGTGCGTAATGCCATGGCAACACTCACTATAAGGCGGTGGACACATGCAGAGGAGGCAGATATTAAGAGTGTGTGTCAGCTCTGTGCATTTGAAAGCTAAATCAAGGGGCCCAACAACAAGAGAGAAAGCAAGAACCCATGAAAACAGTTGATTATCTGCCATGCAAGCAGGCCGGTACCAAAGAAAACGCATTTAGGTTTGTGGCAAGAGAAGGGTTTTGTTCACCCTTCTCTTACAAAGCCCCACAGATGTAAAAAGAATCACAGCAGGAAAAAGAAGAGACAATTTTCAACTCTAATGGTAACTGTCGGTCACTTTCAAACTTATTACGCCTCTGTGACATTTGGAAAGCGGATTTGTCAATGCCAAACTAATCCAGAAATAAGATAATCAGCTTGAGGAACCATAGAGTTCACTGAAACACATATATATATATATATATATATATATTTGTCTATATTTATAATTTTAGAAAGATGCAAATGCTGCACAATGCCAGTGTGGTCGAAAGTCATGACGAACTGGAAGTAGTGACAGATCTTTTCTTCTGTATTGTGACATACATTCAGGTACAATGGATTATTGTAAAGAGAAAAATGGTAGTCAGGGTTCTATCAATCCGTTGTTGATTGTATTTTCATACATGGGTGTCTCGCTCAAAAATGAATGCATGTTTGCGGTCAATAGTGGAAGGGCGGTGTTTAAGTGGACAAAAAGGCATATGTCACTAAAGAGAAGTCCGTAGTTTCCCTAGAAAGTTCAAATTATGATTTTTTTAAATGCAAAATTACATGGATGGAAAAAGCATACATGGATGCACCATTCACAAAAAAATTAAAATAGGGTGATTTTTTTAGTTCATGTGAACTTGTGTATTAATCAACATGAAAAAGAGGTTGCATTAATGCACAATTATATGTGATATTCTTGAGGAAACAATGTTAAATGAGAAAAAAGTCAGGCAAGACTTTATAGAGTCCATAACATTCAGGTTCTGCAAGCAAAATTCCTATAAATGTTTATTATATTTTTATCAGCAACTTATAAATCATTAAAGACAGACCTACAGTCAGCTGTGAGGTTGTTAGTCAATAATATATGTTTTTGTTGAAACTCATTTTTAAAACAATTGTGTTAAACAGTTAAAATCATGAGAAACTACATTACCATAATTCTGAAAAAAAAAAAAAAAAAACATCATCATCAGCGAAACAAGCACTGCGAACAGTCAGTCCCCATGTTTTCAAACTACTTAAATACATATGCATATTTTGCAATAAATGTAAAATATATTGTTTCTATGTATCTAATCAACATATTTAACTACTTTCATAGTTTTATACTACAGTTCTTGTGTAGTTCTTTCCTCATTAAAAGACATTAAACAAAGTCAATTTTTTCTTGACACCAAAAAGTGAACCACACTCAGTCTCACCAACAGTGCAGAAAAACTGCCTGCTAAAACAACATTTATGCCAAAGACCTTCCAACTCATTGTACTCTCATTCTTCATTCCAAAGAACAAATAGAATTTCCAACAAAACACAGAGTCAGTTACAAAACTGGTTTGTGTGTCATAATTCTAACAGAAAAACAACAGTGTGGTTCTCAGAGTACCTCAGAGTCAGGTTAGCTTGACAAGATGAGACATGAATAGAGGCTAGCAAGAAGACAGACACAAGCTGCCTTCCATGAAACACAGGAAGTGATGATGACTTCAGTCATCACAATGCGTGACTGTCACCTGACAGCTGTTACTGAGGTGCTCACCATTTAAAGACCACACACACACACACACACACACACACACATCTGTTCAGCTATCCTTGTAGAGACTCTCCATCGGCATAATGTTTTTTATACTGTACAAACTATATTTTCTATGGCCCTATACCAACCCTACACCCAAACCTACCCATTACAGTAAATATAAAAAAAAAAAAACGTATTCTGTATTATTTATAAGTTTTCGTACCCATGGAGACCTCAATTTAGGTCCCCACCGTGACACGACTCCCCATGAGTCTGTGTGTATTCAGGTTTAAGTCCCCACCAGCATATAAACCTGTACACACACTGTGTGTCTCGTAAGCAGTTACTAATAAGCATTTGCCAAAATTAGCGCAGAGTTTTCCAGTATATTGTGCCAGGAGGATATGTATGCTAGTCAGAGAGCATTGTGAATAATGATATTGTCCGAATAAATAAAGTTTAAAAGCAAACAATAAATAAAAAACTGCCCTGTATGCCAATGTAAAACCTATCATTCTGGAAAAACAACAGCAAAAACACGTCACAGTGTCAGTCCTCGTTTATAAAGCTGTAACGTTACAAAGACTCACCCATGTCTCACTCCCAAAGCAAACAATAAAAGAAAGACCAGAAGTAAGCCAGAAAAGTATTTATATAATCCATACTGAATGTATAAAATCACATGAAACACTAACCTTAAATAAGCGTAACACTGACTTCTGTACAGACCTGAACTAAACCAGAGAGAAAAAGCACATAACGTTAAGTTACATTACTGTATTACTGGTAGAATAATGTAAATGTTTAACCATATTATAAACTGAGAACACATTAGACAACCTACGTTTAAATAAAAAACAACGTACGTTATATTTTAACGAAATCATAATAAGGTACCTGCAGTTTAAATTTGGGCTTTTAAGTTGACATTTTGTTGTGTGAGTCTTAACGGCCGTTGGGCCAAACTTCAGTCATACTCACTCAACTCCTCCGCTTCCCCCCCGAACCTTCTCTCGGTTCAGTCTCTTACAACAGGATCGATAACACAAATCAATTAAATCCAATCATATTGTAAGAACCGATTAATTAAAACCGTTTCCGTTTAACTTATTCGTTCGGTCCCATCGAAGCAGATAAAAACTACACAAACCCGGACAAAGGGGGCGTGTTGTTGAGGCGTGGTCGAGCACAGGATTCAAATTTAACCACACCCCCTATGAATCGCCAATGAAATTTGAATGTTTTATCGTTTTACTATGTGAGGGAAAACACTTCTTTGTTTTACATAACTCTTAAAACACTTAACTATATTTATGCGGCTTTAATAGTCAAGTAAATTAATGGAGACCATTAAAATAAAACAATTAATCATTAGCTATTTTATATCTTCAAATGAATTATTTTGTTGTTGTTGCAGAACTGACTGACAGCTAATCTTAAGGCTTCTCGTTCCCATAGCAACCACCTGTTTCACCCCACCCCCGTGCGCGTGTAGCACCTGCCCAAAGCATCAGCATCAGATATGGCATTTATTATTTAAATTGCCCAAGAAGATCCTACACCACAGGCTTGAGAACCTAGACAGAGACTTCATTGTACCTTTCAAATAGGATGCTGTCATTCTTTTATGAAAACTTGTAGTGCCTTAGAAACCCTTGGAACAAGCTTCAAATGTAAGTGCGATGTCATATTATTAGAGCAACTTAGCGTTGGAGTGTTAATTTGTCAGTTTCTTGTTTTTATTTACTTATTTCCACTATTTAATTTACTTAATTATTTACTAATTTATCCAACAAGATGCGTCATGAATATTCGGAAATAATTCTAATTTTAATTCAATTCAAATTTATGACAGGCCTACATATAATTAGCAGATTTAGAATATGTGGTTGGAAAACTAAAAATTAATTTGTAGCTGCACAGTTTTCCATTCATTGTGTGTATTCTTGTTGCTAAGAAATGAACAGAGAGGCGCGGAAGACGACGCGCAGTAGCGCACGGAGCGCGCTTGATGGAGAGGATATGGACGGTGAAGATGACGCTCACAGCAGATCTTCATCAGTGCTGTGGGAAAGACACATCGAGCAGAGTATATTTGTGGATATTAGTGATGATGACAGCCTGCATTTCAGTGACCTGCAGTCCGCCTTCACTGTTCATCTCTCACAGGCCTCTGGTGTACCTGAGAGTCCACAACTCACTGGTAAGAGATACTTACATCCCTATGACATTCTTTTTTATTGTAAAACTACAATAATACCATGGTTTATACTAATGAAGTAGGCCTACTATGTAATTGGTCGTCACTGATAAAAAAGCACCAAAAAGTAGTTTTCAGTTGCCTATATCTTGGAAATGTAATGCTATGAAATACAGATGGGGCTTACACTACTAAGAACTTTGTTCAAAAATGCAGTAAAAACAGTAATACGGTGATCTATTATTATAATTTAAAATATTGTAATATTCTAAAATAAAACGTATTCTTGTGAAGCGGAATTTTCCAGCATCATTACTCCAGTCTTCAGTGTCACATGATCATCAAGATGTTATTCTAATATGCTGATTTTCTGCTCAAGAATCATTTTATTATCAATGTTGAAAACAGTTGTGCTGAATAATAATTTTTGTGGGAATTGTGATCAAGTTTTTCAGGACACTTTGATGAAAAGAACATTCAAAAGAACTGTTGGACATTTGAATGCATCCTTTTCAAAGTACTAATAAAAAGAATCTTACTGACCCCTGTATTTTGAATATGTATATGACTATGGTAATCATTCCGAATGTATGATTAAAGTTCCACTGACATTTATTGAACGTATTTAAAATCTGATTGACATTAATGATATCATAATGACCGATTGTCAGCTGGATCTCCAGACAATTTTACCACAAATTGGTTTAAGGGTTTAAATTATAACACACACTTTAACCAACGAACCCACTGTTTCTTTGTGTACAGATAATGCAGAGATGTCAGAGACCGAGGGGGGCTCTTCAGAGAGTGTTGAATCAGTTAGTAGTGAATACACAGAACATTCAAACACCAGAAACAGGAAGAGAAACATACCCAAGGTGCCAGTAAAGAAAACCAAGCCTGCTGTGAAGCCAGTCATTGGAACACATGATAATGATGCTGTCAACACCAGTGATGAAGAACATGAAGAGCTCCCATATGATGGTGCACACAGAAACTACAAAACAGAGATGAATTTAAAAGCATCTCTATGTGAAATGCCTAGTCAGAATTTCTCTACGCTTGATAAGTTAAGTATGCCAATTGGTAATGCAGAACAAACAGAGGCTTGCCAATCTAATCTTACTCACGGTCTTCTATCCAATCATAATGCAAAAAAGGATGTGGCTCCGCCTCTAGCCACACCCATTCAACCTGCAGACCACATCCATGACTTCCTGCTCAGACACTTCTCCAAGGAGGAGCTGCTTAACTCATGCAGGATCATTGATGCGGAGACTCTACCCGAGATGTCTTTGATGGACAGCATTGATGAAACCGTGCGGAGTAGAGCTTCTCAAGCTCCACAGATCTTCGTAGGAGAGAGGGAGAAGATTCAGGATGTGGTAGAGGAGCCTGATCCAAGCATTGCTGAAAGCCATGGATTGGCTGGACTTAATGTTTCAAATGAGTCAAGCTCATCTAAGGAGCCTGGAATGACTTGCATCACTGATGCTGCATCTGCTGGGGATGATGATGATGAATAAAGAGTGTCCTAAGCAGAACAGCAGTGCTGACTCTTTAGATCTGTCTAAAGCAGATGCACAAAAGCCTAAGTGCTCCTTCAGCAGGACCAGATCCTATAGTGAGCTGAAATACGGGCAGGGAAAGGTGCATTACCCACTACCTGACTTCTCTAAAGTGGCACCTAAAGTCAAAATACCTAAAGGTAATGGAAGCGTTAAGCCCATCAGCCAGTCACCTGCTATGTCCCGAGCTCAGTCGTCCCCAGGCATTCTGGGTAAATCAGCCTCCTCTTGTAAACCTACAGCAGATATCATCAGCAGGGTTTTAGAGGACTCAATTATGCCACCGGAGAATGTGTTCACTGACAAGGAAGTAGCACATCAGTTACAGGTGAATCTATATTGTTATGTAATATTGTAGTATGTAAACTACATAGTAAAGGTTGTAGATAAGCTTTGATGCTGCTTAAGAAATCCTATCTGGAAGTTTGAAGAATTTAAGAAATATTTTTTAAATAAATAAAAAAAGCTGAAAAGCTTGGAGTTTAGCATCAAGCTGCTTTGACCTTAATATCTGATCTTTGACCTGATAACTAACTTTTTTCTGTGGAACACAAAAGAGATTATTTATTTATTTATTGTTCTGTTTTGTTCATAAAAAGTCATTGGGGTCTAATGTTGTTTTGGACCCTGGTGACATTTATTGTTTGAACAAAAGCATTTAAAAAGTTATAAAACTTAAATAACCTACCATTTTATTTGTTTACAGGTTGAATATGACAGATTGCTCGCTAAATACACAGAAGCTGAAAACCTAATCGGTCAGGTGAGACTCAAGTGTTTTTTTAAGGATCTTCCATTAATGTTAAAACATCTCTATGTTTATAAGTTCATATGTATATCTTGATAAGGGAACATAACACAAAATATTAACGTTATAAATATTATGCCTTTATATGCTCTAAGCACACACATATGATCTGCATTGCAACATAACATCATTCTAATCTGATTTGCAATGTCAATGTCAGATACATTGTTGCCTTTTTTTAAGCAGCAGATTCATGCTTCCAGTGAGCCTTCTGTGACCATCGACTGGAATGATGCAACTAGCAACAATGAAAACACCAAACTGACAGCAACTAACCCACAAGCACCAGCCGCAGGCAAGAAGCCATTGTATTTCTTTCTCCAGCTGAAGTACTGCACTACACAGTAACCCTGACAGCACAGAAACCCTGCCAGGGAAATTTGAGCTGGTTTGACAGACCTTCTAAGAGAGGGAAACAAGAAACACCAGATAATAGATGGTTTATAGTTACAAAATGATAGAAAGTGCTATACGATCAAATATGAATTAATGAACAAGCAACACTGCATGCTTAGATCATTTACACTTACATTTATCTAGATGCATAACAGATGCAATTTGTGTCCTCATGTCTGATGTCTATTCAGCAGGTCCAAGTGAGAAGCAGTTTAGCCTGCAGAACTCTCAACCAGCGGAGCCTGAATCACAGAGCCTGACAGATGGAGAGAGACTGACCTCTGAGCTCAGAGACATCATCAGATCATTTATGCAGAAGGTACAGACAAATACCACAAGTTGACAGATTTTGCACTTTGCCTTGTGTTATATTTTTAATTCTCTAAAAATCCTTTTAGAAATTCTAAAAACTGTAGTTCTCTCTCATACATTTAGTTTTAGTAGAAACTTTTAACATCCCGGTGCATTGGGCTGCATGTTTATTTCCCTCATTTGCAGGTGGATGAATTCAAAACATGTGTCACCACCATGTCAATGAATGTAGAGGAGCAACAGACGGTAACTGTATAGATGTATCATAAATTGCATGAAACCATATTTATAATCATACACTGTTCAGACAAGATCAAAATTCAACCACAAATGGGGAACAAATGTAAACTTTTCATCTTGTTTGTTTCGATGTCTCTGCAGGTGCTAAAGAGCATGATGGAGGCCCAGGATCAGCTGGAGAGGAATTACCTCACAAAGAGGGAGGAACATCGAGCTCTGGAGATGCAGAACTACAGGGGTTTAACCAGAAACACAGGAGAGTTTGACCCTGACAGGTAGACATCTTATCTGGCCAAACTGTATTTTACTACTGATGTCAAAAAGTTAGAAAGCTCTTGTTATAATCAACACGACTGTTTAAATTATAAGTATGTGATTGTATATTCCATCTTAAATACTGACTTCACAAAAAGCCATTGACAGTTTTTGTTTTGTGAACCAAAATTCCTACATGGACACAATTATACTTAATATATGTTTTATATGCTTAGTATATAGAATACAATTTCAGTCATATACTGTATGCATATGCCTTTAAATGAAAAGGTGTCTTAATCTTCACAGATAAACTCATTCAAGTGTTTAAACATTTGACAGGCAGTGTAACTGTAATTTGACTTATTCCTTTGAGTCTGTCGAAAGAGGAGAATGAAACTGTCACAGGGTCAACCTGTAAGTGTCGTGTCTTCACCTTTATGTTGAAGGGAGGTCGAGGGCCAGATTTTCAGGATAGGCATGCACCTGGAGGACATTAAAGAGCAGATTGACAGAAATGTGTGCCATGTGTTCTATCCTCCTTCATCTTCCACTCCCTCTCCTCCACCTTGTGAAGATATCCGTCTCTCATCACCCCATCCATCACTGCATGAGGTAACACACATTAATCTACATTTAAGATTACTTTCCCTCATTCATTTATTCAATCATTCATATACTGTAGTATACACATACTTTTTAGCTTACGTCATTTCTGTTTAAAGGAATAATTCACCCCAAAAATTCTAAATTTGCTTCAAGTTTGCTCATCCTCAGACCATCTCTAAGACATAGATGAACAGACTTGGACAATTTAGCATCTAGCAATTTAACAGCTGATAAAAACATTACAATAATCCACAAGTAATCCACACATCTCCAGTGAAGTGAAAAGCTATGTGTTTGTGATAAACAAATCCGTCATTAAGGTATTTTAACTTTAAATCATTGCATTCTGGCCAAAGTCCATAATCCATAATGTCCATAATGCATATTGTTTCACTGGGGAATGCAATATTATGCATAGAGGAATCATATTTTAGCTAGAAGCAAGTTAAACATGTTTTAATGGTGGATATTGTTAATACAAACATGCAGCTTTTAACTTCACAAAATGTTAATTGGTTAACAGGAGTAATAACGTGTGGATTACTTGTGGTTTATTGTGATGTTTTTATCAGCTGTTTGGACTTTCATTCTGACGGCATCCATTCACTGCAAAGGATCCATTGGTGAGCAAGTGATGCAATGCTAAATTTCTCCAAATCTGTTCAGAAAAAGAAACAAACTCATCTATATCTTGGATGGCCTAAGGGTGAAAAAACTGATTAACAGATTAACCGTTCCTTTAAACAACTTCTGAAAGTATTCATGTCCGGGTGTACACACGCAGTGAAGCTGATATTGTTGTGTGCCCCGTATCCGTTTGCATGGTTTGTTTTGCTATGTAAGTGAGAACTGAATGACTGGGCTGTGGTAGGTTTTGTGGATTCTGGGGCTGAATGAAAAGCATGTGTCATGTTGCAGGAGTCAGTCTTCAGCATCTCCCCTGTTATACACAACATTGAGGACAACGATGATGAAGAGACCGATGAAGATCACAAAGCTGATGGGCTTTTTCCCAGGGGAACCGAAAACAGCTTCTATCTACAGTACAGCCATGTTTTATTCTTTACACTATATTGTTATAGGGAACAAATGCATCTGAATGTTTATATTCTCATTTTGTGTGTTTACACAATAAAAGAATCACTCATTCCTGAACCAAAAACTGCACAATTCTACTTAGATTTTTTAGCAGCTGCTTTTTAAAGTAACGTATCAGGGGTGGTAAACAAAAGGTTGCAGGTTCGTACTCCACAATCCTTGAGCTAGTAACATTAATACCTTAAAGGCATAATTCACCCCAAAAATGTGAAAAATCTTAATGTTACGTTACTTAGAAATGTTGTGATCCAGTACCTTGTTTAGTTCATCTAATGAGGGTTGTAAGAGGAGAGAGCGTATCGTGATATTTAGCACAGCTCACTCAAGGCTGATCGGGTTACAGGTCGAGAGGAGGGACGAGGGAATATCAGTTTCATTATGGAAACACTTAGTTCCCTCTGTTCTTTTTCTGTATCGTCCTCTGAGCTATTCCACCTTCTCCACTGAAACGGCTGGCACTGCCAATGAGGAACAGGAGAACAGACTGACAACAGGAGAGGACCAACACTACGAGGACGTCCTGGCACAAGCATCCACCTCAACTTTATTAAAGCAGCTGACACACGATAGGTCAGTATTTACTGACAGATTTGTATTCTTTGCTGGTCATGTTTTGTAGTCTGGTGCATTCTTAAATGGGAAAGTGTGTTGTAATTTTAAAACTTATAATTTTACAAGAATAGATGGTAAATCAAAGGTGCATGATTTAGGGTTATTATAAAAAAAAATAAAAAATATATATATATATTTGGAATAAAATATATACAAAAAGTTGACGTATTTTATTTCAGCTATTTTGTCAAAGCAGCATTTTCATTTAACTTGATGTATTAAAAAATCTAAAATAAAAATGAACAAACTATAGAAACACATTTAAAAAACTTAAATGTCAAATGACATGCAATAAAAATGTAAAAAACACAATAAAATGACTAAAACTAACTAAAATTAAACAGAAAATGTAAAAATAAAAACTAATTGAAAATAATAATAATTAATAAAACCTAAAATAGCACTGTTAAAATATCTACTATAAAAAAAATAATAACCAATTTTTATAACTTTTAAGGGAGGTCAAAATTTTGTTGTGTTAGCCCAGAAAAGTTGATATTTTTAGTGATTTATGCTGCATGGTATGACTATAATTATTGGAAAGTAACAAATAAAGAACAAAAATTCTGAACATGGTACCATGTTAATACTACTGTCTTTTGAAGTACTGTGGAGTACTGTGTACATAATCATTATACTATAGCACTGCCACAGTACTTTTGTATGTGTAATGTCCTTTAAGTCCATTGTTGCATCAGCAAATAACTTTCTCAGGTACAATGGTGCAAACATTATCAGAGTTTTAAAAATCTAAAACTATTATAAATGTAAAAGAACCTTGTTTTTGATGGTTGCTGTGATCGCCATTCCTCTCTCAGGTATGAAGAGAAGATCAGACATAGTGAAGCCACCTTCACTTCTGTAGGATCGTCTCCTTGGAACTCTCCTCAGCCAACCACAGATAAAACACAGGTAACACACACACTGCAACAAGATGACATGGAGAGAAAGAGACATTTTGTGAGACAGAGTAAATGTTGTATGTTAGATTCAGTACAAAAACTTCAGTCCCCCAAATCAAGATATTGTAGGATTTTTTGGTACTGTTATTGTTAAGGTGTTTGCTACTACCGTATGTCACTTGCAGCAGGTATGGTTTGCTTCTTCAAAGGACAGAATGACAGAGAGTGTTGTTCTTCTTTTAGAGTTTTTTCAGTCCAGAAACTGACAGTGGCTTTGGCAGTTTTTACCTAAATCGGCCAAGCACAGGACTGTCCCAAACACCTTCTAGTGCTGTGAGGTAAATCCACACACACAGGCAGCTAGTGCTTTAAGAGGGAAGCCCATATGTCCATTATTACAGGAAAAATATTAAATTTTGGTGTCTAATAAATTACTAGTCGAGGAAAAATAAACTCTATGTTATATTCACAAATGGCAATGCCAAAAAAATAACATTATAATTGCTCAAATAAATGTGATACTATATTCAGATTATAAATAGTATCTTATCAATGAAAGATATTCTATAGCGGAACTGACATTTCCAAAAATATGACATTTTATCTGATATTCCCTTCAGTTCTGCACTCTCTGACGATGTCAACGGCATAGCAAATACTAGTGGGTCAAACAGTGAAGCCTCCCACTCCAATGTACGAACAACTGCATCAGTGGCACGACGACCTGTGCAGCCCACAGTGAACCACCTGGAATACGAACAGCTAGTTACACAAGCCATGGAAGCAAGAAGCATTACCCAGAATGCACCTGTTAGAGTTCCAAAAGAAGATGGCACATCAGTAGGTGGCGCCACTGCCATGTATAACCAGGTAACTGAAGGAATAGGGGAGGATCAGCTGGGAAAGAGCCATTCTGCAAATGAGGCGCACTCAGCATCACACTGCTCATGCCACAAGTAAGTGTTAAAGGAAGCTGTTTATTGATACCTACAAATTGTTAGATTGACCATAATTTCCATTGTGCTCTTCATAGTAGTGAGGTTATCCTCGCACTGCAGTATGAGGTTTCGCGACTCAAGAGGGCGCTAGAAAACCTTGGTCACCTGCCTCATGAGAGCAATAGAACTGATTATCCCAATGGCAGGAATCCATTGGGGAGGAAGCACAAGGGACAGACCTGTAGCCAGAACAGAGGCGCCTCCAGCAGGTACTTCAAGTTGGGGTTGAGGAACAGGTCCCATCCTAAAGTCTGTCTAAAGAATACAGATTTTTTTTTAGTGAAGAACATTTTAACAATCTGACCAACCTTTTCCAATCTAACATAGTTATAATGATTATAATGAATAATATGGTTAACCAAACAACAATTCTTAAAATAACCATTATTTTCTTGGTGCAATGAACATTTTAATATCTGAAGAGCATTGCTGTTTAAAGAGACTTTTTTTGCATCAAAAAGGTTCCAAGGATGTTAAAGGTTCTTCACTGGACAATAGATGCTAATAAGAGTGTTGGTTTTTCAAAGGTTTGCAAACATAATATGCATTCTCTCTATACCATCAGACGTGTGAAGACAGACTCAAACCTTCAGACGATTGAGGACTGGATCTCTTCTGATATGGAGCTGAGCAAGAGCAACGGTGACAGCATGACAATTTGGTTCACACTTGTTTCACATATGTAATAAATGTGGGTTAAAGCAGTTAAATACTGGTGTTTGTTATGGTATATACAGTGAAACTGAAGTAAAGGGTATTTGTGTATTGTTAGTCACTGACGGTGAGGATTCAGATCACACCATGAGTTTACAGAGAGTCTTCAGTCCATCTCACGGACTAATACGCACCCGATTCAATGCTGACAAGAGGTCACATGACTCCAGAACCTCATCCAAAGGTATGACTATGCTTTTAGCTAAATAGTTTTTTTGCTGCAGTTCAGGATGTAGTGAGATAAAGATACACAAATGTTCTTCTCTCAATGGTCACAGCCTCAGTGGAGAGATTTCCTATGGACACATCTCAGTTTAGCCAGTATGGTAGTCCTCGGAGACCCAGCATTGGGCCAACAATCCCCAGCACTGACACTGAGCCAACCAACAAAAGTGCCAGCTATAGACCTGCAAGTGAGGAACCACTAAACCTACTAAACCCCCTGCATGTCATGTAGAGTGGAATGGCAAGTACAGAAATTGTGTTCTTTGTTGTTTCAGTGGGAAGCTTGGGGAATATCTTCTTAAACAGCACAAAACTTGCCCCTCCTTTTCCTGCTCATCCTTCCCATAAGCCTCTGCTGCAGGTCAACTATAGCTCCTCCTGCAGTCTGCCTGCTGGGTAAGAAATTAATCAGTTAAATGGCAAACAAATTATGAAATATGCACCAAACAACGAATCATGTCAAACACATCATATTACCAACGCGCAAATGCAGTTTGATCTGTCAAGCTTAATAAACTGTACACCTAAAATGAGTCACTAAGCATTAACTAAAATTAGACATCAGCATTTGACTTTGTACTGGCTGTTTTCCCAGATTTAAAGTGCGAGATCAAGCATCAGAGCCAGTGTCCACTAGAAGGCGCTCAACACAATCTGACTCAGCACTGCTTCCCAGTAACGTCTTCTTTCAACGGACCTCACCGAGGACCAGTGGAAGACGACCCCGCACCAGCAGAGTCAGTTTAGACTGTCATACAGCTAACATCCACACAACAGAACAAAACATCCTTTAGTAATGCTAATATTTTGGATGTAAGGGGAAAATGTAGAAAAAAAACCTTTTGAATGTTGATTATTTTAGAATATAATTCCTACATAACATATTAAAATATACATACACTGCTGTTAAGAAGTTTGTGGTTAGATTTTTTTTTTAAAGAAAATACATTTATTCTGTACGGATGTATTAAACTGATCAAAAGTGACAGTAAAGACATTTATAATGTTTAAAAAGATTTCAAATAAATATTGTTCTTTTGAACTTTCTATTCATCAAAATATATTAAAACTAAAAAAAAATTTTTTATCTTTTAATAATATTTCACAATAATACTGTATTTTTGAACAAATATATACAGCCTTGGTGAGCATAAAAGACTTTGCAAACATCGCAAAATCTTACTGACCCCATACTTTTGAACAGTAGTGTATTATAATTTCACATACTACATAGATGCATATTCATTTGTGTTGTATGCTTTTCAGGAGGAATCAATACACAAGACATTGGACAAGGCCTTGCAGGCAGCTTTTCTAATGAAGCAGACCACAGACAGAATGGCAGACGCTCTCTCTGCTGACCTGGCCAAAGCTCAGCTCCAGAGGAAGTTACTGAGCCTACATCCTCTCAGCAGCAGAGCAGACAGTTAGCTGTGCTGCAATTCACTCTCTTCAGGACATTACAGTGGAGTATAAATCACTGTATGCATCTGCTTTTACACGTCTGTTTAACAGTGTTTGAGGTTTTGCATTATTGTCAAATAAAAAAGCTGACCTGAAAGCTTGTCTTTTGTAATATTTGTAATAATGATCATGACAAATAGGGGGCAGAATAGATCCTCTTGATGTAGCCAAAATGACACAATACTTCCAATAGCATGTACGTGTGATGCAATTATAATTACCAGATTAGCACAATACCAGAATGCCCATCTCTAGTATAATGTATCATAAAACACCTAAGGATTTCCTCCCTGGATTTGACTTCTGTCATCATCACATCATGTTATTGAGGAGAATGTGAGTTTTAGTGAAACTAGGGCTTTTCTTTTATAAATTCCCTCAGCTTCAGAAGACGCGATTTCTTTAAGACTCAAGGGAAGCTCAGCTTCCCCTTTTGTCAAAAAATGAATGGTCAAATATATGTACTATTATGTTAACATTTTATTGCTAAAAATGCGTTAAACACGTTCATCTCGAACGAAAACAATCTCAGAATCCTACTTAGGTCGGCTGACTCGATTTCCTTCTCACTCCCGTAGCGTACAGCATCTCTGTTGAAGCCCAGCGTCCATTGACTTCAATGGCTGTTTAAACAGTTTTTTTCATCAGAAACAAACGGTCATTGGATAATGCGCGATTATGTCGCCCACGGACGCTCAGCGTCTCTGGGAGTGGAGGAGTGGGCTCCCGGACTGAGCGTCTGCGTGAATTGGAGGGTCTGTCATCTCTTTTTACCACTTTTTGTCCTAAAACGCTCGTTTTTTGGGGTCGACAGCTTATAAAAACGTATTTATTGTTTTTTTTTAGCTTGTTTGCTATACACATTGCCTCAGCTTTTAGACTTTTTTTTTTTTTTTTTTGTTATAAATAAATGACAAGGAGGCGGCAGCTTCTCGCTGCAAAGAGACGGTTGGTGTGGGCGTGGGCGTGGTCTTCAATTATGCGCGTAACTCTGTGTCTCCATTTCCAACTCAGCAGCGGATTTTGCATGTGTAGTCGAAAGACAAACTCTCAACCTCTCGTATATTTCACACAATTTCACACCACATTCATTGTTTCAGTTTAACATAATTCCCACATTTCCTCCCGTGTAGAATAAATCTTCAGATCTGTTGACCGCAAACACCAGTCAATATGTAATGTAGAACCAGACTGTAACATAATGTCAGTGTAAGGTTGAGACTAGGGGAGACTGGAGGTAACATTTTAATTGTAACTTTTTTTTTTTACTCAAAAATCACTGAACAAAACTGTTTATTATTACAGTAAATATTAATAACTAGTAATATACAGTAACTATTAATGTTTTTTTTTTACATTGATAAAGACTAGATTATAAGTTTGATTTGAATTTATTGGAAAAAAAAAAAATCACATTTATATGTAAAAGATGTAATGGCTGCTGAAATTCCAGCTTTACATCACAGGAATAAATTACATAAAAAAAATAAGTAAAAATTTAGATCAATTTTAAAAATTTAAATAAAAATAAGTTTAAATGAATTAGGAAATGAAGGAAGGACGTGACGTGTGGCCAAGTATGGTGACCCATACTCGGAATTTGTGCTCTGCATTTAACCCATCCAAGTGCACACACACAGCAGTGAGTGAACACACACACACACACACACACACTGTGAACACACACCCGTGAGCAGTGGGCAGCCATTTATGCTGCGGCGCCCGGGGAGCAGTTGGGGGTTCGGTGCCTTGCTCAAGGGTCTCACCTCAGTCTCTCTCTCTCTCTCTCTTCACCCTCAATACCACGACTGCCCCCTTCATAATATTATTTATGAATAATATTATTATTATATTATTTCACAATATTACTGTTTTACTCGAATAAAAGAAGCCTTGGCTTTCAAGCATTACAAACTCTGATCCGCCATTGTGTCGCACTGTAAACTGTAAACAATCTCCTGTAGCAATTTCAGTGTAAAATACAGTAACTTTAGAGACACTTAAAATGAAAGGGCAAAGCTAAAAACACATATCAGATGTCCTTCTCTCATGACTCCTATGAATATATGCTACAAATCTGATGCTCCGTTCTCTATAGAAAACCCAACAATGCTGAGGCAAACGCTACCTATCAGTGACCCAGATAAGTGTGATTTACAGGGTGGGATTTTGAGTTGTCTGCTCCCCGCTCCCAAACAAAATGAAATAGATATGCTATAACAAGGTTAATACAAATTCAAAATGCATTCTGGTGTTTTTAAACACTTCTGAACTAAAATCCACCATAATAACACACTTCTGTTTGCTCTGACCCGTTTCATTCTGGTTACACAAAAATATTCATGTGGCCCCATGATACTGTAGCAGCTGAACCTGAATCTCATTATCAGATCTGGCTTATGAGTATCAGCCCGTGCCAGCGTGTCGGTTTCATTCATACTGAGGTTCTACTAAAAGAAAATAGTTTTTTTTCTCTTGGAATAAAAAAAGAGTAATTTATTCCTGTGAATTCCTTTACCCCAGTCTTCAGTGTCACATTATCCTTCAGAAATCATTATAATATGCTGATTTTCTGCCCAAGAAACAGTTATTACCAATGTTTTATGTGCCTTAATATTTTAAACTGATAATTTTTTTTAGGATTCTTTCATTAATAGAAAGTTCGAAAGAACAGCATTTATCCTGTGTGACATTGTAAATGTATTTGTTGGCACGTTTAATCAATTTAATGAATATTTGGGGAATAAAAGTAGTAATATCTTAAAAAAAAAGAAAAAAAACTTACTGACCCAAAATGTTGAAAGGTAGTGTAATACTACAAAAGTCCTGTCAACTAAAGGATTCAACTGAATTCCCTAAGCACTGGCTGTACCAGTTTTGGTCATTTTCCATGATACATCAGGCATGTTGATGGCTGTATATATAACATACATGACTGATGTATGTCACAACACCCCTAAGCTCAGGCAACCTAAACCAGTGCTAATTTGTTGCGCTATACAACTTGAATTGAAACTGTTCCTGCTTTGGTTTTGAGATTCTTCATTGTCCCCCAGAAAGGAAAAACAAGCTCTGTAAGATATATACTAAAGCATGTCATGTTACACTGACATGAATTAACCACAGATTTATGGCTTTTACATTTCCTCTGGTCATTCAGCTTCATGGATCTTTTGACACTGATATTACACATACACACTTCATCTGCATCTCTCACAATAATCGATGTTCTTTAAGCAAAACTTTTGCTTAGATCTCCTGCTTCTCTCATGTTCCTCCTTACAAAAATAACCCCAATAATCTCACGCATGTCTAGCATTTCCAAATAATATCACCAACTGTTTTCAGACTTGCTAAGACATCAAACCCAGAATCAAAAGTCTGAATTTTCATTATGAACTCATTAAGTTCTTCAAAGATCTACTTATCTAAGCTTTCCATTCATAGCTCTATTTCTCCAATATACTACAATGATTTTAGGTGAATCATCTGAGAAAAAGTACTAACACAAAAGTACTAAAACATATTTAAAGATTACTAGTGTGTGTTTTACAAAATACTATTTTAGCCTACTTCAAAATGTAATGTTTAATCCAGTGCGTTACTTGCTTTTTCTTTAGCAATATCTGAGTGAAAATTGTTTCTAGTGTATGAAATAGCAACTGTTCAACAATAAACATGGGTTGTCATACAAATATGTAATACGTTAAATGCCTCTTCAGATTTGTAGTACACTTTCTCAAGTCATAATATGAATTAATATTAATAAATGGGGGCAGTGAGACTGAGTTAGGGTGAGACTGAGGTGAGACCCTTGAGCAAGGCACTGAACCCCCAACTGCTCCCCGGGCGCCGCAGCGTCGGCTGCCCACTGCTCACGGATGTGTGTGCACTTGGATGGGTTAAATGCAGAGAGTCTGATTAAATGCTGTAAATGCCCTCCTGACTCTCTGTGGTCATTAAAAATCCCATGGCACTTCTCGTAAAGAGTAGGGGTGTAACCCCGGTGTCCTGGCTAAATTCCCTCCACTGGCCCTTGTCAATCATGGCCTCCTAATGATCCCCATGCACTTGATTGGCTCTCTCTCTCTCCTCTCCACCTGTAGCTGGTGTGTGGTGAGTGCTCTGGCGCTGTTGTCCTGTGGCTGCCGTCGCATCATCCAAGTGGATGCTGCACACTGGTGGTGGTTGAGGAGAGACCCCCCCACATGATTGTAAAGCGCTTTGGGTGTACAACAATACACAATAAAGCGCTATATAAATGCATCATTCATTCATTCATTATTCAACACTTTTCACTGCTGGTTATATTCTGTATAATTGTGTATGTGCCAAATAAAAAAATATTCTAATACCGTTGATACTTTTTCATTCTGAAGTATTATCTAAGTTTATATTTAAAATGGAACATTCAATATCTTGTGTATTTGACAGACAATAGAACAATCAACCATGAGCAGCCCATTCTCTGGCAGAGTGGATCTTTTTGTCTATCCTCAAGTGTATTGATTGTGCCGTCCTTCAGCGCTGACAGGTCCAGTCTTCCTCTGTGAGACAGGGAGGGTGTACACGTGAACGCTCAGTACTCCCAGAACAATAAAATACCTGTTGGACGGTAATAGAGAGAAAAAAACAGAACTTAAGCCTCAGCCATTACCCTGCAGAAATAGAGTCAAATCAGAAGAAGGAAGTGTGCCCTGAAGGCAGCTGAACAGCACCAAATTTGAGGCATGGAGTCGAAATATTCCTTTATAAATCTTTCTAATATCCTCTTATTGATTATTACTGTGCCACAGGTAAGAATACAAATGTGTTTTTTTCTTATGCATGCGATAAGTTACAGTTTTGGGTAAACTTGCTGGAATAGTGTTTAAACGTGTACTGGGATTCTTAATAAACAGTATTGTAGACACAGATTATTTGTAATGCATAAACAATAGTCCTTTTTAGTATACTGTCATGGTTTGCACTTGTACACATTTTCAAGACGGATAGGAGGAAATATAGCTCTGGATCTCAAATCTGTGCTGAGTGATGCTCAAATAAGCTTCCTTGGCCACTAATGACACATAATACCATATGACAGAATAATAGTTTGCCCTGAAATAAGCAAAGAATGGATGCTTTCTAGCAGGTTTGATATATTTTAAAAGTAATGTGTTGTATTTCTGCTCTTAATTTACAGATATGCAAAGCACATGGTAGGAGATCTTTAATATTTGTCATATTTGGGTCATTCCATGAAATGGGTGCATTTTGTCTTTCATGTAAAAATTGTAAAAGATGACTTCAACAAATACTTGACACAAACTTGTACTATATGTTTTTTTTTTTTTTCTCTCCCAGTGAAGATTAATTTTTGGTCTGTTTACAAGTTGTTCTAGTTACAATTAAAATTAAATATGAAATAAAAGCTAGAAGAAGAAGAAGAAGAATAGTGATTTTGAGAAGCTTGTATTTATTCTCACCGTCTCTACGGATGTAGAACTCATTTTGTAACATTGTAGTGGTGTAAAATATGTTATAATAAACCTGTTATCATCCTTTCAGGGCATCCTTTTCAGTTTAAAGACTTAACAAGTTGACGGGTTTTAAGTTAAAACGTTTAACAAATATTTAAACAGGCTACAACTCACCTTTTCAAAATTGACAAGACTACCATTTTGAGGAATGACCCGGTTGTGTTTTCATATTGTAGTATTATAACAGCATTATGATTATTATGCTATCCTAACCGCTTCTCTGTCTGCAGACATCACGTTATCCGTGTTCACCGTCACCTCCAAAAGTATGACGGTCCGTTGGAGCGGACATACCGGCGCGAGCTCGTACAAAATCACCGCCACGCCGAAAAACTCGCCAGAGCCGTCGGCTTTCGCGCAGTTCAGCGGGAGCACGGTGATGGGCTCCGTTAACTCGTTATCCCCGAACACTGTGTACAGGATGCGGGTCGAAGCCATGGACAACGCGGTGAACGTGCTCAGCAGCGCCGAAACAGAGGAGACGACAGGTGAGTTAAGTTAGACGGACTTTGAGGCGTTGGACAAGCCGCCATGATTAATTACAAAAGAAAAGTTAAAATCCAATCATTTAAAGTAAATAAAGTGAATTTAACAGTAATAATTTAAGTATTAATTGATTAGAAACATTATTTTATTTCATTTAATGGTTAAATGGTAACGATATTATGCAATAAATATTATTAATTACAAAATGATTCATTACATCATTACAAAATGTATATATGTTTTTATTAATTTATTGAATAAGTAAATTATTAACTAATTAAACGACTAAATAAGTATTACATACCTTACAATGTTGAACTGCATTCTTGATTAAATATGTTATTTATTTGTCTTCAGGATGTAACATAATAATATTATATATATATATATATATATATATATATATAAAAACAAACATTTTGAGCCACAGTTTTTACGAAGGGCACTTTACAATCTATATATTTATGCATTTATTTGTTTGTATTCATACAAATTATTATGAATTATTTATTATTATTATTTAAAAACAGTGCTTCTAACATCATTACAAAATTAACGATTGATTAATTTATTTTTTTTTTTTTATTGTAATTTCATTTTATTATTATTATTATGTTTTTGTATTGTGTGCCATCAGCTCCTGAGGTTCCCCTAATATACCAGGCTTACTCCAAACACAGTGACAGCATCACAGTGGAGTTCGGTGTGGTGTCTGGTGCCACCAGCTACATCATCCGGGCAGAAAACGAGAATGGGTTCTTCTCTGAAAGCCTGGTGAACACTTCCCCCGGGACAGTGGTCGGTCTGCTGCCTTACACCCAATACACCCTCAGCGTGATGTCCGTCAACACTGGGGGAAGGAGTCAGCCTTCTCTAACTGTGAATGCTAGGACAGGTAAAATGACTTTCATTAAAACACCCTCTGCTTGATTTAAACATGCCTTTTGCTTAATACTTTGGCTATTTTATTATACTTCTTTCTTTCTTCTTTGTTTTCAAAAAAGGGAAACATCCCTGCTGTTTGTGACAGAAAAAAAATGGTTTACCATGGTTTAGGTGGTCTTCAATTGTTACCTGCCCAACTAGCTGGTCTGCCAGCCTGAGCAATGGAAATGACAAACCCAAAACCCATATAAAACCATCAAACCAGACAAGACTAGTATGGGGGCCTACTCAGACTTATACATTTGTACAAATTTGATATGTTAGTTCAATACATATACTGTATCATTCTAAACAGTTATGCTAATCTGCGGTTTCAGTCCAAATACAGTTTACTACCATACTTAACTGATTTAATGTGGATTATGGAAAATGTAGTCCTCAAATCCATGGCGTAACACTATAAAGATCAAATTAAAGTGTACCTCATAGCCTTCCAAACAATACAGACATTTTAATATAGAGCTCATTTTATAAAGATAACACAACAAAGAATAGAAGGAAACTTGAGCAATATTCCCGGTTTGGTTGACAATGAGTTGGTATATAAAACCTGTAACAATAACACAGTATTGTTTACTCCAGCTATTGTGTAGAGTTGGTACATCTGGCTCTTCCGACTGTTGACGGTAACGGCACCTTCAGCTGGACTTTATACCCAAAACTGAATGAAAAGATAAAACCATGAGAACTAGGCTGTTGCTTTTCCCCAAGGAACGGCTTTGACGTAACAAGAGGGACGGGTTTCATAAAGTTTCATTTATAACAACAGAACGTATACTCTATCTCATTTCACCCAACAGACACGCTGCAGGTTGTTTCCATCTCAGGATCCTATATCTGTCCCTATCATTTATACTAGTATAATTTTAAAACTAATAATAGTATATGTGCTGATAAGCACTAGCACATCTCACAACAAATTATATTTTTCCTATAATAGTGTATTAAGGGGATAGTCCACCCATAAATAAAAATGCTTTCATTATTTACTCATTGTCATGACATTCTAAATATGCATGATGTTATTTCTTCTATGGAACACAAAAGAAGACATTTTCAAAAATGCTGGTAACCAAATGGTTTCCAAATGGTCCCACTGACTTCTATAGTAGACAAAAAATATAGATATGGGAGTCAATGGGACCCAAAATTGTTTGGTTACCAACATTCTTCAAAATACCTTATTTTGTGTTCCACAGAAGAAAGAAACTCATACAGGTTTGGAATTAAATGAGGGTGAGTAAATGATACATTTTCATATTTGGGTGGACTGTCCATTTAATTTAGACAGGATTTTTTTTTCAGTTGTAATGACCGAAACTCACCACTAGGGGCAGTAACTGTTGAGTCTTTGCCTGTGACTTGCTGTTTTGTCAACATGTTCTATTCCTTCTGTCATTAAATTATTCCTTCAAGTTATTCAATAATTTTTTTCTCTGTTTGCAGTGTTGGTAGCCCCAGATCTGATTTCCAGCTCCCCCAGCAGTGACATCATTGTGATAGAGTGGAATCCAGTGGACCATGCTGTGCTATATAGCCTGGTCATGACCATGGAGGGCTCAGACACGCAGGTCAGACTCAACACGTCTGAGACCAATGTGACCTTCACTGCCCTTCAGCCTGGCACCACCTACAGCATCAAGGGCAATGCCTGGGATCCAGATGGTAACCAAGGAGATGACATCACTGTCTACCAAATCACACGTAAGGGCTCACTTGCTTCTAGCCAATTGGACCCAAAATATCTTCTTTCAAAATATCAGTTTTTGTGTAATAACAGAAGAAAGTATGTCCTAAAACATTTTTCCACATGTCTGCCAATGGCTGGTGACTTGAGAATATTTAACATCCAAAAATATTTTTACTATCCATTATACGTTATGTGGATTGTTTCATTAAACAATATGCAGACCAAATTGGGGAAACACATCTAATTGCAATGTATTATTATTCATATTATTAATAGTACAATACTAATATTTACAGTTGTTTTTTCATTACTTTCAAACTTTAAACCATAAGGCTTATATTTGGGCAGAAATCTATAGGGAAACTTCAGGTTTGTTGACAACAGATGTATAAATCATTCTTATTACAAACTTTGGAAAACGTTTGGTGCATGTTGCATTTTCATACGCACTTAAACTCACAGCACTTGAAGAGATGAAGTTCATGGAGCAGCATTTACTGCTAACCGCTCGGAGACAATGTTATCATGAGCAGCTCGTGTGGAAATCTCATAGCACTTCACTATGAAACACACACTAGATTATCTAATCATATGACTAAAATGCAGTCTTTGTGACTTGATAATCGTGATAAACCATATTGCATTCTCAGGTATTGTTAGAATTAGTAAAAAAAGAGTTCCAGTCCAACTGGCGAGTAACACGTAACATATACTCAGATTTTTACTCACATTTGCTGCTTGTTGAGTGTTAAGGCCCTGAATACATGTTTGGAACGAGAGGTAGTATATGATGACAGAATTTAAATTTCTCTTTCTTTCTGTCCCACTGTCCTCTACAGGTCCTCCTGTCCCGGGAGAGGTGCAGGTTCAGTTGGCACCGGGTCGCTCTATCGATCTGGAGGTGAATTGGCAGGTAGTCCATGGTGCCGACGGGTACACTGCTGTGAGCTCAACGGGCCAAAACTGCAGCTCCTCCTTAGGCACATACTGCCTAATCAGTCCCCTCAGCTGCAGCCAGAACCACACCATCACCGTCACAGCAGAGAACGAGGCCGGATCCAGTGAACCTTCAGCTCCACAGGACCTTCTCACCTGTAGATTTTACTCACACACACGCACACGCACGCAACAGCACACGACACACAGACACAGACACAGACACAGACACACACACACACACACACACACACACACACACACACACACACACACACACACACACACACACACACACACACACACACACACACACACACACACACACACACACACACACACACACACACACACACACACACACACACACACACACACACACACACAAAACCACATATATACGCATTAATAAAGACTTGTGCAATTCTTTGTTGTCTTCTTTGATTCATTTTCAGTCCCATGTCCTCCTGAGTTGGTGTGGATTGAAGAGCCGACCACAGGGAACTGTTCCGTCACGTGGTCTGAGGTTCAGTGGGGGGATTACTATATCGCTTATGTGAAGAGAGATGACGGCTTAGAGGAAAACTGCAACACCACTGGCACGACCTGCTACTTCCAGTGCATATGTGGATACACGTACCTCTCAACCGTGTTCGCTTACAACCTGGCTGGGACCAGCCCACCGGGTCAAATAGTCAACTATACTACAAGTTTGTATTTCATACACATACATTTACATTTATTTGTTTAACAGAAGCAATTGTGCACAAGAATATTTGGTACAAAATATGATACGCATCTCTCTCTGTCCTCAGTCCCCTGCTGTCCAGATGATTTGTCAGTGTCTCTGATTTCCACCGAGACTCTAGAGATCTCGTGGTCTTCAGTTCGAGGAGCTGAGTTATACGAGACGATCGCTGCAGACGGAAGCGAATGGATCCACTGCAATGACACGGCTCCTGTGTGTGCGCTCTCTGATCTCACCTGTGACAGCCTGTATAGCGTGGTGGTGCGGCCCTGCAGTGAGACACAAGGATGCAATAACACCTGTAGTGCACATACACGCCGGACAGGTACACATAAATGCTCATTTGCATATGAACCCACAAGACACTGCTGGGCAATATGCCGAATACAAAAATGTACCACGATGGTACCATGTTTTGTTATATATTTACAATAGTAGTACCATGGTATCTTTTAAGTACTGTGAATACAATGTAAATACAATGTAACAATTATTGAAACTGAAATTGTATAAATACAATTTCATATACAAATACAATTGCAAAGTATTTTCAAAAATACCGGTGGTCTAATAATAATAATAATAATGATTAATTTTATTATTTTTATTAACGTTGTTGTTGTTGTTATTAATTATAATGATTATTATTATTATTATTAAGTATTAATATTATTATTTTGCATTTACATGATACTCAAATTACTTACAAAATACTATTATAATTATATTATTATTATGAATATTAAAGATATTTATATGAATATGTTTTTACATAGTACCTTTAAAAGTAGATTCACAATGCACTTTACATTCTAAAACAAAGATATAAAAAATAAATAAGTACCATGTAAGTTACAAGTACCATGGAATACCATGTTTTGTATTTTGAAGTATTTTAACCAATATGTACATACAATAAAAACAACAATTAACAACAACAATAATTGTTGTTATCATTATTATTGTTACCATATATTTTATATACTATATATAATAACATGTATGTTAACATATATTATATATGATGCTCAAAGTACTCCCAGAAATAACATGTCATAATAATAGTATTGTAATAATATTACAAATATTACATATTATTGTGATTAATATTACAATATTCATGATTTATATAAATATTCATAATATTTTTTATATTGTGCATTTAAATGTAACTTCTCAATGCACTTTTAATATATGAAACCAAAATGACAAAAATAAGATATGAAATAAAGAAATCATTAAGCATATTTAAAAATAAAATAATGAAAACAATTATTTATGAAACAAAATTAACATAGGTAGAAATTTTTTTTTTTTTATAAAACAAAGCACAAAATCAAAATGGTAAAGGCTTTCCTAAAATAATTAGCATAACATTAGTTTCATTACCATGATATATTTCAAAGAACTATAGCATTGCTATACTATATGATCTTATCACTGTAACATGGTATCAGTTTTTATGAAATTGAGCTTATTTCTCTTTCTCTCAGCTCCCTGTGCCCCTGTGATCCTCAACGTAACTCAGGTGAACTCTTTCACGGTGGAGGTGTTCTGGATGGCTACAAACACCGAGGCTAACTACACTGTGATCGCCATGGGTCTCTCTCCCCTGCTCACCTGCTCATCCAGCGGCACTTCCTGCTACATCAGCGTGTCCTGTGGATCCACATATGACGTCAGCGCCTACGCCACCACCACAGCAGGACAGAGTCTTCCCAGCTACTCGGTTCCCCTGGAGACAGGTGCAGTAATGAAGATAGAAAACATCCGGAAATAGATCATTAATGGTTGACAATGGTCAAGCGATATATAAATGTCCCCTTTCTCTCTCCAGGACCCTGTTGTCCAGAAACTCTGAGTGTTGAACAGGTGACCCAGTCTATGACAAACATCACTTGGTCAGCTGCCACAGGGGCGCAGTCTTATGTCACCTCTTTGACATCCCCCAGAGGTCACGCCAGATGTCACACCATGGACACCCACTGCCTGCTGGGATGCATCACATGTGGCACCAGCTACAATGTGTCGCTGGAGGCCTTCAGCATGACTGGACATAAATCAGAGTGCAGTTACCACGGTTTCTCTGCAAGTGAGTAAAGTAGCTTTCTCATGGCATCACTACAGATTAGACACTAACATATTTAACCACATAACTGGTTACTAGTCATTTACTAGTCATCATTACCAGTGCTTTAGATTACATGGTACATGGTGGTATCCTTTTTCCAACTAACTTATTGAGAAGTGCATCTATCTATCTATCTATCTATCTATCTATCTATCTATCTATCTATCTATCTATCTATCTATCTATCTATCTATCTATCTATCTATCTATCTATCTATCTATCTATCTATCTATCTATCTATCTATCTATCTATCTATCTATCTATCTATCTATCTATCTATCTATCTATCTATCTATCTATCTATCTATCTATCTATCTATCTATCTATCTATCTATCTATCTGATTAATAATAACAAAAATAATAATAAAATATATAATAATGAATTAAATTATACATAAATATATATATAAAGAATAAAAAAATGAATTGCATTATATATATAAAAAATATTTAATAACTAGAGATTCAGCATTTGCAAACATATGACTGGTTAATAGTAATTTACTCTAGTAGACGCTTCCAACCTGGTCTTCTTCTATCAATTTATATTTGAAGCATGTAATCTTTCGTTATAATAATAATATTAATAGTAATAATAATAATTATTATTAAATGTATTATTTCTATTTATATGAATATTATTAATACGTGTTTTATATAGTACCTTTAAATGTAGCTTCTCAATGCACTTAAGAAAACAAAGACAAAAACAATGTATGAGAGTAAAAAGAATGAAGAATAATTACAAATAAAAAGTGAAATGATTAATAATAAAACAAAACAAAACCAAAACAGTCAAGTAAAGGGTTTAATTAAAACAACATCATGTGATTGGGAAATAAAAAAATGAAAATCTAATATATGACAATGTGACATTTTGTTTATCTAATGTCTACTTTAAAAATATATTAAAAATGAATGAAATAGGTGAATATTAATGACAGTTTAAAATAAAGAAAAATGTCTGTGTAATTCAGTTGTAAAACCTTTTTTTCATAGATTCAATATAACAATATTTAAGAATGGTTTTGACAAAAAATTGAATAAATCAATGAAAAATGTAAACTTTCGCCATACTATCTCACTTTAATATCTGGACCCTCTCCCAGGTGCGTGTTGTCCGTCCAGCGTGAGACTCTACCGGATGGATAACAACACTCTTCGGGTGTACTGGCGCTCTTCTCCCGGCCTGTACAACTACACAGCCGACCTGCACGGGACCAGATCCAACTACACCTGCAGCGTCACAAATGGGGCTCGTGGATGTGACATCTCTCAGATCCTGTGTGGGGAAGTGTACACCGTTGTGGTCGCTCCCTTAACACACGAGGGTTCGAAGGTCACATACTGCCCCAGAAAACTCTACTCAGGTACAAAAGGATGTTATAATTATAAATAAAACAAGAAAAAATATGAACAAAACATCACATTTTAATGTTGTAAAATTCCGTTTCTTAATTTTTTGTCAGTCTCCTGTTCTGGAAACACGGTGGGAATGGGTGTGTATTCTTATTGAAACTCATCTTCAATCATACATTTTTAAATATTTATAATATGTATTAATATAATATTATATAATTTGAACATTATATAGTACTATAAAAAAAGACATATAGAAAAGCACATTCCCTATGACTCAGTGCTATATAACTGCTTTTCTGTGTGTCTGCAGTGATCTATCGAGGCCGGAGGAGTGTGGACTAAAACCTTTTTGTGAGTAATTGCACATAAATTATGACTGAATGCTTACATTTGCTGTCATCACACACAGATGCAGAGTCTCATGGGACAGATTTACCCAGGGCATCCGAAACTGGAGGCCTTTGTGTCCACCATAAGACAAAGCATATCATGTCAACATGAGGACGTGTATTGCTGTACAGCCTGTTCTATGGACAATAAAATATGACACTTGTGCTCTTGGGACTCCAGATGCACGTCTCAGTCAAAATGTCTTCAGATATGATAAATGATAAAGTGTCTTGTTACTTGTCTTAAAACATTTAGGAATAAAAATAAAAACGTAAAAAGTCTCTCTAAAAACCATCTGGAAAAAAATCTAATTATATTTGAAAATAAAACCTACTCAAGACATTATTTTCATGACATCTAAGCACTTTGCCTGTGTAAAATTATTTATATTTTATGTATATATATACACACACATATATACATAATGTGTATACATATATATATACTGTATATATATATATATATATATATATATGTGTGTGAGTGATGAGATGGTGTGAAAAAAAGACAAAAGAATTATGAGTATGTTGCAGGATCTTGTCTTTGACATGACATGAATGATGTAAAGGCCAAATACATTTCAGTGTGTATATGATCAAAGTTGGACGCCCACAAATGTCCGGTTCTCACATCTTTTTGTCTTCTGTCAAAGGGCACAGATAAAGAAGATGGAGCTCTGACGTCATCAACAGAGACAACAGGGCATTGTCTTCTCACCGCTTTCATCTCGCCACATTTATATACTCTTTGCCAGCAATACCTATAACAATTGGCTCAATGAAAATATATGTGTATCATTAAGATCTTTTAAACATGAAAACCAAAATATGTATTTTTCAATCAAATTGTTAACCATTTATAAATGAGTGATATTTTATATACATACATTTCCTTTGTATCATGAAGTTTGCATTTATACTGTAATTTTCTCATAATCAAAACATGTCATGAAGCCCAAATGTTAACATGTCCAAAAAAAGAATAAGTAATATCATGTCACTAGAAAAATGACTGTTAATGTAGCGTAATGATTGGAAAAACACAATAAGCATTTGTAGGAATTCCCCTAAGCAGCAAGCCTCCAAAGGGAGTGGACCAGTGTGTTTTATACAGGGTGGACCTCCTCTGAACTAGCACAGGTTTCGTGTTCAGTGTCCGCCCCAGGTCATGTGTCCTTTGGATGATATATTACATTGAATTAGCAAAATATGTATGTTTACTAATGACCTACAGCATGAGAACCTCTACAATAGCAGCCTTTAGTACTCTCAATAAACAGCATGAAACATTACATATTGAGAATATATTGTTTTTATTAACATTTCAGATTTTTTCCACTATTTGCTATTTATATATTTATTTTATGTACGTTATAGGGCTGCTAAAGTTAACACACTAATTCTTTAGATTGACTAAATGTTTAATGCTATTACTTTTATTTGCATAATTTTGCATATTTTGACAATACTTTCTAATAACTGGTGCAAACAGTCATAACTTTGATAGAAAACCACAAAAGGTTTCCATCTCAAATGCAGAAAAGTCACAAACCCCACATTTATCAGTTTATAGCTCCTTTCTCTTTCTCTACCTTTTCATTGAAGATCAGCACACGACTCACAGCTCATTTGCATATTTTTCTATCTATCTAATGGCACGTTTCGTTAAATGAAACCCGGATGGGAAACGTTATCATTTTAAGCTGTAAAATACCTCAAAGACATGGCATGAAACACAAAAGAAACAAATCCACGACACGAACATAGAGTTCCTGAGCTGTTATCATTCATGAAAACCAACACATCAGAAGATATAATGTTCTCTTTCACAACACCATATTTAGTGCCACTTGACAAGCATCTCTGTTATCAATACTGGATTTGAACACACCCTGAACCATAAATATTAAACTTCAGTAACTCATCCTGCACCATCATGGGAGTGAGCAATACCTCGAATCAGATGAAAACCTTCCACTTACACTGAAAAACAGAATATTATATAGAGACTTCGAGCCAATTAGCAACCACACCCAGATACCCCATAACATATAAAACCAACAGGAACAACCTTGCAGACATTTAGTAACATCACAGCAACCATAATAGCAATACTATAGCAAGTACCCACAGCATTATTATTGTGGCAATTGGTTTTGCATTGGCAAGGACCACTGACATTTGAGATTTGTACATTGTTTAAGAAATTGTAAGCGGTGCTGCAACCAAAATAGATTTTTTCTTTTATTGTCCACCAGGTTGTCTTTTTTTACAATTATATAAGCCCTGCTCAAAAAGACATCATTCATGTCCACAGAACAAACATCAGTTTACATATGATCATAAGAGAAGAGATGTGCCTCAAACACGTGCCATACAACGACACTGATCATTCATCCTGTGGGAAAGATTACTGATGACGCTTATACCAGGTTAATAAATACTTACACATTTGGTTTCTATTACAAGACAAGAAATCTCCTGTTTCTAATATTTTTCTTCTTCTAAGCAACAGGCCCAAGTAATGTTACATTCGTCTCTGGAATATCCTATACAACTTTTGCCAAGGTTTTTACGCCAATTTACTGGATGAGTCGACGCTAGTTTCCTAAAGTTGTTGCTAGATTTCACAGAATATATGGAATATGTTTGATGGACACAGACTCTTTAGATTTTAGACTCTGTTTATTGTCTCGCGATCAATGATGATTTTTATCTTGCAGTTGTGAGTTATTTCTCACAATTGTAACTTTTCTTTCTATTTCCACACAAATGAGAAATGCCTGAACTTTGAGATATTAACTCAAAGTTCTGACCTTTTATCTTACAATTCTATAACTCACAACTGCAAGATAAAAATCATCATTGATCGCGAGACAATAAGGCTTTGTGTTCTTCATACCGTGGCGGAAACGGGCTTCCATTTGTTTTAGCATATTTTGCTCTGCAAGTCTTAAAAAGTAACCAAATGTGTGAAGCCTGTTTTAAAATCTGTTCAGATTTGAAAACAAGTTGGGACCCACTTTATAGGTGTCGTTATGTTCTTACATTTAAATTAATCATTTGATATGCACTTACGGTGTAGCCTACATAAAAGTTTTTACATTGTATTTGAAAATACCATCCTGTATTTACACCTGTAATTCATTTCTGTAGTTACATCTATGATTACATTGTTGACCCTATACTTCTACCCCTTAAACCTAATCATACCATCAAACCTGAACACAATAGGCCCATAGCATCTAATAGTTCATTATTTTATTAAGTACATAGTATTTATAAACACTAAATATGAAGTGGGACTAAAAGTTGTGTTGTGTTTTAGCTGCTATACACATTCATTTCATAGCCCTTTACTCTGTCTCATTTTTTCAATGAATTTGAGGAGAAAGATCAGACAATACTTCAGTCAATACTTTAGTGTGTTAAATCTGAATGAACTCCGAGTCTCCTGAAGAACAAAAGAGCAACATCTGAGTCATAAAGCATCTTCAGTGATGTTCTGAAGGACAAAGTATGATGGTCGTGATGGAACTTTGTTCAAAGTTAAACATTTTGTTTATATACAACGTGTTAAAATTTGTGTTACTAATTTATAATCTAAACTCATTTCAAATCCAGCTGCACCTGTTATTATATTTATGAAGGTGCACTTTCTGATTAAGTCTGAACCAAGTTCCTTCTCAGGTGCTTCCACAGAAGAGATGAATGAAACAAGTGATTCTCATTCACTGCTGGGAAGCAAACCGGATCAGGCCTGGACTCCACCTGTGTCAATGTAAAAGAAACTATAATATTAAAGACACTGACCCTTAATCGCCAAACAAAACCATTTGAGCAGGCTGGACATAGAGCTGGGTGTATGTTTCAGGCTCTGAATCAGAGAGGCAGATTTGCTTTCCCTTATAGCTTCTTCTTTCCAGTGAGACTGAGACAAAGACACGCTATTCCTTCATCATCTTTCTCTTTAAAATAGCAGCACACACTGCTTTAGGCACAATGATGAATAACATTGTAGTGCTTTCGGCATTCCCAGTGCAGCTCAGGAAAGGCATGGGAGATCTCTCATATTTTGAAGAGATGAGGCTCTAGACTTTTAAACTGTATAATATTAGAAGAAAAGAGATATAGCATTAGCAGTTCTGTATTAGACCGGTGTGACCCACTTCCTTACAGGAAATTGTAAACTAAATGATCCTGACGGAAGAGAAAAGGGGGAAAAATCAGAGAAAGATAAAGAACTGCTTCCGAAAGAAGATTACAAAAGTTGAATTGATGACACAGTGAAAAAAAAACCCCAATAAAAACCTTAACAGGATAGAGCTTAAATTGTTTCCAAATCTATTTATACATGATTTGGTTGAAAAAAATAATAATAATTGCATCTTTTTCACTGTTATTGGCAAATTACCTGCACATGTATGATCTTTGGCTACTAGTTTGTCATTTGTATTATTATATTAGCCAATATTCAGCTTAAGATGCAGATAAAATGAATTAAGAAATCTACAAGAAGTTTTCTATTTTTTTAAATACATATTTATATTTGATATAAAAACAACAGTGTTAAAAAGAATAACTACACAAGATACACTAAAACAAATCTCCATTTACAGTATTAACAGTTTTTTAGTTAATGTACCATTATGAATTCAGTGAAAGGTAACTGAATAACTTTACAGTAAAAACAGTTTTACTAAAAGCAGTCATCAATCCAACTGAACTGATTCAATTCATATATGCATTTCAATCAGTATTCATGTCATTTATGGGAAAACAAATTCAAAAAGACCAACTCGTTCACGAATTCAACATCAGCATTACAGAAAACTACATTAAACCAGTATTAACGTGAAATAATAGGGGAAATATGTTTAATATCCAGTAATTTAATCTTTCTTTAACATTACACCAGACTGCTTGAGGCAAGCCAGTCCAAGGATGGGAATTTCACTCTTTCCATTATCCTGAGCCTGTTTCCCTGAAACCTAATGACTAACAACCTATCCTATATCACTTACCACTCAAAAGAATTATCCTTATACACCAGTATGCTCTTCATTTAAACACATTATCATTTTCAAATAAAGCAATTATTAAAATATGGCACATATCTATAAAGAACTAGTGTCAAAGTTTGTGGTCTTAATTTGTAAGAAACAATAACCACTAGACCCCCAGCCTACACTTTACCTATTAATACACACACACACACACACACACACACACACACACACACACACACACACACACACACACACACACACACACACACACACACACACACACACACACACACACACACACACACACACACACACACACACACACACACACACACACACACACACACACACACACACACACACACACACACACACACACACACACACACACACACACACACACACACACACACACACACACACACACACACACACACACACACACACACACACACACACACACACACACACACACACACACACACACACACACACACACACACACACACACACACACACACACAGATACTTCGATGATGTCTTCAGCCCAGAGGCATCCACCTGCCCTCATTTTGGATGCACTGATTGGTTCTCACAGAGCAGGTATACTTGCACCGTGCCACAAAGATTTCAGATTTCTCTCCATATTAGCAAGTATATGTATCATAACTTACCTGTAACTTATTAGCACCTTATGCATCCAATCAGAGATGCATCTTCCAGGGACACTGTGCATCATTTGTAACGCTATTTTCAGTGACACAGGTAATTATTAATCTGTTATGATTATGTTAATGATTTATTCTGTTTCAAGTCTTTATGATTAATTTGAGTATAATATTTTTCTTTGTTCGAAGGTAAAAGAAGCTGCTGCAAGTAAGTATTTAATACTTATTTAATAATATTAATACTATTTAAAATTATGTATCACAATTTATATTAGGGAAAACATTTTAAAAACTTTAGAAATGTATTTAACTAAATATACGGTATTAGTGCACATTGTTGTATTTTAAAATGATTGTTGTATTCAATTTTTTTGTTTCCTCCAGACTGTAACATAACATCAATATCATCATCCACTGCATCATCTCTGCTTGTAAAATGGAACAAGTTTACAGGAGCGACAAACTACATTCTGGATGTCAGGGCTGTGCATGCAACCAACACAGCACCTGTCACTATTACACTCACTGCGTCCACTGTGGAGCGACTGGTCCAAGGCTTAAGACCCGGACAAATTTATCAAGTGACTTTTAAAGTGTTTGTTCTCAATTATGTGACGTGCATCAACTCACAGACAGCACAGACAAGTACGTTTTTGACCCACACATATCTTAACCAATTTTAAGACTTGTTTCATTTTTAATTAATTTCACTTCCTTTGTACATGCAGTTCCTGCCACCTCGCAAATAACATATTCGAAGGCAATATCGAGCACCTCGATCAAGTTTGAGTGGTCCAGTGCGCAAGGAGCCGATAAATATATTTTGGTGGTGAATGGAACTTTCCATCCTGAGACTCATAACTTCACATTCACCTCGCTAAGTGGACAGATAGACAACCTCCAGCGATCCACCTCATACAGCTGTTACATTTATTCCGTCAATTCTGCAGGACTCGCCGCCAAGAGCCTTGTCAGAACCATCAGAACGTGTAAGTCTACTCAGTTATTTCCAGTTGTGTGCTATTTTCATTACAGTGGCTTTGGTACCCTGAAATCGTGCCTTTCTATAAGTGACAATTAGAACATATTTTTGTTCCACAGTGGTGCAGCCACCAGATAATGTTACCGTGAGCGAGTTAACGCAGAGCACGGCTCGCGTAACATGGAAGAGCGTCCCAGGCGTCCTGCTCTACCACCTTTCAGTGGCGGCCAATAACAAGCCGGGACTTCCCCCGGTTATTAGGAACGTCACTGCTACTGCTGTGAATATCTCAAACCTGGAGCCGTGTACAACATACACAATAGCGGTTGCATCTATCAACATGTTCCTTGAACCAGGAGAGTCCAATAATGTCACCTACACAACTTCCAGTAAGTCAAGACAAAGCAAAACATTTCAGAGCGAAACCTTTGACTGAAATCATAAAGCAGTAGATGGGTAGATGTAGATGGATGCTTCTAGACTTGCATTACCAAGACTTCCTTTAAAAAAAGGCTAGATTCTAGTCCAGAATCAATACTAAGCATAAACCAAGCCTAGAAACCAATGCTGGTTTTTGCAGCATCTGGATATGCAGATCTATAACATGTGACTTCTTGTTTATCTCAGCCATTGCAACAGTTTCCTCAATCTCTGTGGAGTACAGCTGTCTTACTTCTACGGCAACGGTTAGTTGGGATGGGGTTTTTGGTGCCACGTCGTATCGTGCCGCCATTACAGATGGTCAAGGCCGGTCTCTCAACTGCACTTCCACGGACACCACCTGCCAGATCTTGAATCTGGTCTGTGGAGAACGGTACACCGTACAGATTGCTGCCATCGCTAACTGTGAAAGCACTTCTGATGGCAGCTACATCTTCGAGACAGGTAAAGATGCCCTTTCTCAAAGGTTACGCTCACACCTGATCTGGGAGGTCCTGTCGTGGTGTAGCAAGTCTGAGAACACACCCAGGAATGACTGTCATGTAGATAAATGAGCTCTACGGTCTATTTTTTTATGGAAGGCCATGCGGTATCAGATGGCAGAGTCCTTACTTAGCCCTTAAGTTAGTAAATCCACCTGGCTTTTCTAAGGTTATCTTTCTCAGGTTGTGTTTTTATCTACTCTCCACCCAAAAATGAAAACTCTGTCATCATCACTCACCCTCATGTCTACCGTCTGCAGAAGATATTTTGGAGTGATTTTGTCCATACAATGAATCAATGGGATCCAATATTGTTTGTTTTGGACCGCATTTACTTTCATTGTATAGACAAAACTGCGGTTACTCTTGAAAATATCTCCTTTTGCGTCTGAAGAAAGTACAACATACAGGTTTCTTACAACATGAGGGTGAGTAAATGATAAGGGCTTTCATTTCTGGGTGAACTGTCCCTTTAAACCAAAAAGGAATTGTATATTTCACCAGCGAATGCATTTCTTTCCCCCTTCTCTCAAACTAACAGCACCATGCCCACCCAAAGCACCAAAAGTGTACCGCGAGTGCTCCACTAATGTCATCTTGTTCTCGTGGGAACCCACCAACAACACGGCTTATTACTTCGCCATTGCTGTGGACTCGGATGGCCTGGTGATGGAATGCGTCACTATGGAAACCTCCTGTTATTTCACCGACACTGTCTGTGGTCAAACCTACAGCTTCTACATCAGCGCCGTCTACTCCGGAGGAATAGACTGCAACAGTGGCTACACAGAGGGTGTGGTGATCAAAACAGGTGAGTTGGTCATTTTGGTAAAAATCAATAAATATAAAATTTTCTGTGATTTTTCCATGGGACGCATAATTTTGCAGTTGTTTATGTTTGTGTGTTTGTTTTTGGGTTTAGAAGACATTTAAAGACAATTATATTATATTATATCAATTTAACAGCACTAACACTATTGGATGAGAACAAATTTGAAAAGAATTAAGCTGGGCTATGACACAAACTCTGCAATATCAACACTGTTATTGAACTGAACTGAATCAACTTTGAACTGATTTGAGGCGAAAAATGAGCTACTTCGGAGCCGGACTGAACTTGTTTCATAGTTGATGAACTACAACATTAAAGGCCATTGCTCACTGAGTCTGAAATTTTCACATGTTAAAAAATAAATATGACCTCACGTTGTGTCAATCATGTTTACACACTGCCTCTGAAACTTTCGTCAGTCATAAAAAAATTCGGATCAGGTTCGATTTTCTGCGTTTTCGTATCCGTAGCATGCATTTTGATAGGAAACGATGACGAATACAAAAAACAGAAAAACGCATGTGAAATTTCCGGATTCAGTGTGCAATGACCTTGACACTGTTATTTTCCTGTTTATTAATCTGAAGCTGCTTTGAAGCAATCTGTATTGTTTGAAGCACTATATAAAATGTGTCTTGACTTGTTTTAAATATAAATCTTAATTTTGCCCCCCTGTCTCCTAACCCATGAAGCCCCATGTTTGCCGCAGAACATCTACACGACTGCAAACTGTAATAGCATCAACAGTGCCATCATTACTTGGGACGAGGCCGCAGGAGCCACGGCCTACGTTGTGGAGGCCCGCGGTAATCGTAAAGATTTCTACAACTGTACGTCTGCAAACACAAGCTGCACGCTAACAGATCTGGATTGCGGAGAGAGCCTGAGCGTGTGGATTGTTGCCACAAATGGTGAATGCACTACTGATCCTGTGCTGGGAGATGTGGCAGAGACAGGTGAGTGATTCTGGGTACTGTGGTAATACAATGGTATTCTTTAAATTGCAATATATATATATAGTGGTATAGAAATATACACTTACAAAAAAGTACTGTAGCATGAAAATATGTTTCTTTATCTCCCACTGTAGTTCCCTGCATACCTCAGAACGTGACCGCTGTGGAGACTTGTAGTTCAGACTCTGCCTCTCTCACATGGAACTATGCCAACGGTGCCATCCTCTACATGGGAATGGCGACGCACGTGAATGGCACAGTTCACACCTGTGCTGCCATGGGGCCAGAATGCACATTCTCAGACCTGCGATGCGGCGAGTCGTATGATGTGTATGTCATGTCAACTAACCTGCAATGCAACAGTTCTGAGAGTCAACGTGTCACCCTGCAGACAGGTAGGTGCACAGAGGATCAAAAAGAATGAATGAAAGGGGCCAGATATTTTAAAAGTAAAACACAAAAAGTTGGATGAATAGAAAGTGCTAGATATTTAAAATTAATTACTTTATCTGGTTTATTTATAAAATAATGTGAAATCTAAAATAATAAAGGGCGCAAGGGGCCAGATAATAATAATAATAATAATAAATAAATAAATAAAGGGGTCAGATATTTAAAATGTAAATAAACAAAAATAAAAGAGAATGATGAAAAGGGGACATCAATTTATAATGTAAAAAAAACATAATGTAAAATTAAAAATAAAACGGAATTAGTGAAAGGGACCAGAGACTAAAAAAAAAAAAAATATCTAAAGCAAAAAATAAAAGGGAGGAATAAAAGGGAACAGATATTTAAAATAAAATAACAATGAATAAAAAAGGGTAACAATAATGATAAAAATGAATACATAAAAAGGGCCACATATTTAAAAATAGAAAAAATACATTTATAAACATGTATAATTCATTTATAAAAATACAACTGTGTAAAAAAAATAAAGTTATATGAGGTATTATAACATCTAAAATCTAAAATTCAATAATACGTAAAACAAAACATAAAAGGGGATGAATAAAAGATGCCAGATATTTAAAATCTAAAAAATATATTATAAAATAAAAAATAAAATGGTATTAATAAAATGTTAAATATTTAATGTGTAAAATAATTAATAAAAAATTCAAATAAAAACAAAACATAATTAAAAAAGAGGCAAGATATTTAAAATGCAATACAACAAATTAAAATAAGAAAATAAAATGAGATGGATAAAAGTGGGCAGATATTTAAAAGAAAAAAAAGGAAAATTTTAAAATAACAAAGCAAGTGTTTTACTGTTTTTATACTTTTATATAAAAGTAAAACAAATGAATATTTGGTGTACACCAAGTCAATCTGATACATTCTCCATTGTAGCTGCTTGTGCTCCGCTCAGTGTGGGGGTCACGAGAGACTGTGCAGCAAATCACGCAATCGTAAGTTGGCAGGCCCTTCAAACTGGGAGTCTGTATGCAGCAGTACTGCAGGATGAACATGGACTCTCAGTTAATTGCAGCACCAGCTCTAACAGCTGCACATTTGCAAACCTGCTCTGTGGAATGAACTACAACGTCACAGTCACAAGGAATGATGGTCAATGTGGAAGTCCGCCATCCACACCCATTCAGATACAGTCAGGTAACAGTCAAGTGAGAATACATGCATGCTTACACAGTAATAACAGACCTTTAAAACTGACTATGTATCTCCTTTAGCTCCCTGTGACCCTCAGAACATCACAACTGTGCTCCAGTGTGACACCAACACGGCCAGTGTGACATGGGCTGCCAGTGCAGGAGCTAATGGGTACACGGCAATGGCAACAGACGGGCACCAGCAACGCTTAGCTTCTTGTCACTCTATGGGCACTTCCTGTCAGCTGACCTATCTGCCGTGTGGGATGAGACTAAATGTGACAGTCCAAGCTGATGGCGCCACCTGCAACAGCAGCTCTCAACCTAAAGCTGTAGCAGAAACAGGTGTCAGCTCACATTAACATTTGCTGATTTCAGTGATTCATAACAACAATGTGTACAAGAAATGTGGGCCTTAAATTGGGCCTTTTATCCAATTCTATACATATATATATATATATATATATATATATATATATATAAAATAATACACTAATAAAATAATACACTACCAATCAAGCGTTAAGGGTCGGTAAGATTTTTTTAAGGAAATAAATCAATAATTATTTAGTAAGGACACATTAATTTGACATTTACAACATTGACAATTTTCAAATAAATGACTTTTTGAATTTTCTATTCATCTTAAAAAATTAGAATTTTTTTTTACCTTTGTTTCTGCAACAATATTGAGCAGAACAACTGTTTTGAAAACTGATAAGACATTTTTCTTGCGCACCTAATCAGCATATTAGAATAATTTCTGATGGATAATGTGACACTGAAGGAATAATGGCTGCTGAAAACATCGCTTTGATATCACAGGAATAAATGTCATTTTAAAATATATTCAAATAGAAAACAGTTATTTTAAATTATAATAATATTTCACAATATCACATTTTTAAATTGGGGTTTTCATAAAATAAATGCATCCTTGGTGAGTATAAGAAACTTCCTTCAAAAACATTTTACTAACCAAGTGTAGAAAATGTTTATATAAATAATTTTTATATAGCCTATTTTTCATACAACTTCCTCTCCTCTTTTCTAGCTCCCTGCATTCCCACCAATGTCGCTGCTGCTCTAAACTGTACAGCCAACATTGCTTCCATCAACTGGCACAGTGCACTTGGTGCCACTTGGTACTTGGTAAAGGCAGAAGGCAACCAAGGGTACAAGACGTCCTGCAACAACACTATCACACACTGTGATATCCCAAACCTGCAGTGTGGCCAGGAATATTCCATCACAGTCATGGGCATGAATGGTGACTGCATGGGGCCGGCTAGCCAGCCTGTCACTCTTGTCTCAGGTAATGAACTCGGCTCATTAGTGATAATTAGAGATTGGAGCAACAACATAGTTTGCTGAACTATTAGCAACCACACAGAACACCCTAGAAACTATATAACAACATCTTAGCAGTTTTTGCATGGCAAGCACCAACATTTTTGTCATGTTGCAGCACCATGTCCCAACACTGGCATTCAAGCCAGTCTGGACTGCAGCACCAACTCAGCACTCATTTCTTGGACACCAGGCAATGGCTCACTAAGTTTCGATGCAACACTGCACTCTATCCAAGACCCCCAACAGCACAACTGCTTCACCAACGGCTCCTCCTGCAGCATCAGTTCACTGACGTGTGGTCAGCACTATAACATCAGTGTTACAGGACACGGCCAGACCTGTTCAACCTCTTCTAAAACCATTGGTCACTCTCGACACAGGTATAACACAGAATAACAACACAGTGCATTTAGATTAAACTTTAATTTGGCGATTCTTCTGGCATCAAATGATCCATTGCACTAAAGTCTTCAGATTTTTTCCTTTCTAGCTCCATGTGTTCCCACTCAAGTCAATGTGTCATTATCCTGTGGGTCGGACACTGCAGCTGTTTCCTGGGCAGCATCTAGTGGCCTTGTTTCATACTATACAGTAACAGCAGTAGATGATAACAGACATACGTTAACCTGTAACTCCAGCAGCACTTCCTGTGACATCAGCGGCCTGGCGTGTGGTCAGGCGTACAACGTGTCAGTCATAGCTATGAGCGTGGACTGCACTGGACAACGTAGTGAAGTGCGTCGCATTAATACTGGTAAGAATTTTCTCTAAAATCGAATTTTGCATACTGCAAGTTTGTAGCGTTTAAATCCAGAATGTTTAAACTATAGTACACAATATTATTCTCCACGGCACTTGAAATTTGAATGTTGCTAAAAAAAATGAGAACAGTTTTACTGAATAATTCAAGTGCTTTGATGACAATACTTCACATTTTAAATGTACTTGAGCACACCAAAGATTCTGCTGAGAAAGATTTGTTTAAAACATGCTAAAGTAATACTTTGTTTCCCTTTGTCTCCCAGCACCCTGTGCGGCACAGTCTGTGGTCAGTCAGCTCTTATACTGTCAAACAGGTGATGTTCAAATTAGCTGGCAGTCGAGTAAAGGAGCGCAGATCTACTATGCTCAAGCAAAATCCACTGACAGGACTCTGGTGTGTAACTCCACCTCCACGTCCTGCATAATCCCTGCACTTGGATGTGGGCAGACGTACAATATCACTGTGGTTGCAGAGGCCAATGGCTGTAGCTCCAACGCCAGTGCGATCAGTCAGGTCACGGCAGGTACAGTAGCATTTGAACAAAATTTGTCACATCAAATTTAATTACGATTTACATGAATCACGATATTTTCAATTTAATCAGCAAAATTTGACAAAAGAACAATGCATAATGGAGTGCAGCAGAGCAGCATCAAGAACATCACATATTGTGAGGAACAATCTGGCCATATCTAATTTTTGGAGGGGACATTTTACCCTCAAATATTCATGGTTTCAGCCCTTGTTCCTCATTTCAAAGTTGCACTCTATATGTCACAATACTGAAGTAAGACGGTTTGCAAATACAGTTTCATGATGACTTTAAGGGGTAGTTCACCCAAAAATGAAAATTGGGCCTACCCCATGATTTACTCACCCTCAAGCCATCCTAGGTGTATAGAACTTCTTTCAGATGAATACAATCGAGTAAAAAATTTCCTGGCTCTTCCAAGCTTTATAATGACAGTGAGTGGGGGTTGAGAAGAAAAATATCCATATTTAAAACTTATAAACCTTAAAGGGGACATAACACATACAGTTTCACCCAATATCATGTTAATCTTGAGTACCTATAGAGTAGTACTGCATCCTTCATATTTCCAAAAAGTCTTTAGTTTTATCATATTTATAAAAGAAAGATACAGCTTTACGATTCTCTCCAAAAAAAGCAGAGGTCCTGGTGGCTCACCGTGGGCGGAGCTAAAGAGTGACGAGCACTTGCGCAGATCGCGAACAAAACAGAGACATGTGATGCGTTTCACTTACCATCTGCAGTTCTGAATCATGACCGGGATCTTTTATAGCTGGGACTGCTCCATCTTTCAGTATCAAACGATGTGCAAATACAGCGTCGAACTGGGCCTGGTTTATAAAACATTCGTCAACAAACACACTTGAGAAACTCCATTGCTGACCTGGAAAAACAAACTGCATCCACTGTTTACGTAACGCTGGGTTCTCCGGGAAGCTGAACACGGTTATCTTTCCCTCACAACCAAAAACACATTTTTTAGAGACATTCTTCCCGAGCGAGTCCGTGCAGGGCAGCCGAATGAAGCAGTAGCCCCTCACTGCAGAACACAAGATCCAGGGGGTGTGGTTGGATCCACATCTAGAGGGTGGAGATTGGTAGGTTTAGGGGTGGGGATGGGTGGGTTTAGGTTTCAGGGGGTGGAGATGGGTAAGTTCAGTTATATGTAAGGTGGGAGGAGTTGGATCTAGATCCAACCACGCCCCCTGGATCTTGTGTTCTGCAGTGAGGACCATCTCGAATGAAGCACATTGATGGGCGCGCTCTCGCTCCGGTCGATGCGTGCATGGGCGCGTTCTTCCAGGAGAAATGCCCATATAAAGAGTTCCACCGTCGTTTACGTCAGCAAGAATCGTGATTGAAAAAAACTTTCCGAAACTTGTACAAACCAGGAAGGAAGATTTTTGACAAAAAAATACTTCCAAATCGTTTTTTGAAACTTTGGCCATGCTTAGCATGAAAATCCAACTCTTTACCAGTGTAAACAACTCTGAATGGACGAAACAGCATTGTACCCCCCCCCCCACCACCACCACCACCTTTAATCTCTAGTTTCCGCTAAGTGTCAAACATGTATTATTGAGAGAGTTGCTTTCCAGCAGATGACGTAGGTGTAGCATAAACTCCAGTGAGAAAATGTTAGTCTTGCAAGAACCAGGTTTTTTTTTTACAGCAAAGGAAAACCAGTCTCCTCTTGGCTTTTATCGAAATCCTCTGACATTTGTATTTACATATCCTCATTTTGTACTGCTAATTTGTGACAGGAGCTTATGCTGCTTTCATCCTACGTCATCCACTGGAACACCACTATCTCGTAAACACGCGTACGACAGTTAGCAGAAGCTACAGATTGGCTGAAGTTTTAAATATATAATTTTTCTTACACAAATGCATCACTTCACTTCAAAAGGCCTTTTTTAGACCCCCCCCCCATCCATATGATGAATAGATATCACAGCACAACAACAACAAAAATCTTAATAATATCTAGTTATTTAAAAAAATATGTTTGGTGCCTCTAGTGGTGCGGAAATTACATAATTAACATTCACCTTTAAATTGCATTATTTTCTCTTCTCTTCAGCCCCATGCCCTCCACTGAATATCCAGTCCACAATGAACTGTGGCAGCAACACAGCGAGTGTGTCTTGGTCTGGCGGCAATGGAGCTCTGTCCTTTACGATGACAATGGAATGCTCTAATGGACAGACGTACAGCTGCAGTACCAATGAAACAGGATGTGACATCACTAACATGGCATGTGGACAAACATGCACAGTTAAGGTAGCGGCAGAGGGACGTTCCTGCAACAGCTCTGCAGGCGTTGGATCACCTGTCATAACAGGTAAGAGAAATTAATTCCTGTCATTTTGAACATAATCATTCAAAAATCTGGGGGCAGAAAAATGTATACTTTTATCAAGCAAGGATGCATTAAATCGACAGACATTGAAGTGAAAGTAAAGACATTCATAATGTCACCAACAAATATATATTTTAAATAAATGCTACTTTAAACGTAATTTCCCCCAAAAATTATTAAGCAGTACAACTTTTTTCAACATTAATAAAAAATGAGAAATTATTAATGACACCAAATCAGCATATTAGAATGATTTCTGAAGGATCATGTGACTGGAGTAAAGATGCTGAAAATTCAGCTTTTCATCACAAGAACATTTAAAAATATATTAAAATAAAATGTTGCTTAGAAACAATATTGCAAGTGAAATACAACTTAAGCTCCATAACCACATAATTTTTCTTTATAAAAACGACTCAAAACAGAACTTATCTAGCATGCAAACAGGACTCTGAGTGTTAATTAAAATAATAAGTTAATCATGTACTCACTTTGTTTTCTATAATTTCCCCAGGTCCTTGTGTACCACAAAACGTGTCGGCCAGTGTGAGCTGCAGCAGCAACATAGCAACAGTAACCTGGGGGAGCAGCCAAGGGGCGGAGCTTTACACAGTGACAGCCAGCAGTGCTAATGGCCTTTCAGCTAACTGCACCTCACCATCCACTTCCTGTGACCTGTCAACTTTGACCTGCGGAGAGTCTTACACGATCACAGTGAAGGCAAAAGGCAGCAATTGCAGCAGTGGGAACAGTGCGCCTGTTCAAGTTCAAGCAGGTTTGTTTCATATTTCATATGATTCTTTTTAAAGCTGAAGAATGTCTTTTTTAGTTAAAAAGTTTAGGTGATCAATTTCAATAAAGTCTAATAAAAAATTATAAACTGTAAAATAAAGGTACTGAAGTCATAAACAATTAGGTTTTACCTTGCTTTTTGTGTTCTAGTGCCCTGCACCCCAAGTAATGTCCTGCCCACCGTGGATTGTGTCACAAATGCTTTAGTTGTATCATGGACACCTAGTACAGGAGGACAGTACTACACGGCCACCTTGCAGGACAGCAATGGACTGTCCACTAACTGCCAGTCTACGGGTTCACAGTGTAACGTGACAGGGCTCAGGTGTGGTCAGCTGTACCACGTCAATGTGACTGCGTCAGACAGTCTGTGCAGCAGCCCTGCCAGTGCTACTGTGAACACTAACTCAGGTGCATAGAAACATCTACAAGCATATTGCCTAATGTCTATATACTCTATATTTTTCACTCCGTAGGCAGAGTTGCTATAGACACTCTCTCCTAAATGAATTGCTATGTTTGGAACTGCTTACTGCATATTTACATTGTATACTTCTTTATATATATATATATATATAAAGTAAAATAGATTCTCAGTGTCTCTCCTGCTTTTACCCATAGTTCCCTGCGCAGCCAGCTCCATCAGGGCAGTGTTGGATTGTCAGCTGGGTACAGCCACTGTGTCATGGCAGTATGGTGCTGGTGCTCAGGGATACGCGGTCTCTGCCTTGGCATCAGTGAACAACAGGGCTAGTTGCACATCCAACAGCTCCATCACACACTGTGAGCTGAGCGACCTGCAGTGTGGCAATGAGTATACGGTGAACGTACAGAGTTTGGGATACACGTGCAATGCCAGTGCACAGATGACTGGCTCCCTGATCACAGGTGAGGTTTAATGAATCTGATTTGAGTTCTCAGCTGAGACTGTTAAATCGGTTTTGTAAACGATTTGGTTCTGACAACGTACTTCTGCTTTGACTGAAATAGACTGCTCCATTCAACCATTTTATGTACAATACCAGTCAAAAGTTTTTGAACAGTAAGATTTGTAATGTTTTTTAAAGAATTATCTTCTGCTCACCAAGCCTGCATTTATTTGATCCAAAATACAACAAAAGCAGTAATATTGTGAAATATGTTTTACTATTTAAAATAACTGTTTTCTTTTTTAATATATGTATATATATATATATATATATATATATATCATATACACTCACCGCCCACTTTATTAGGTACTCCTGTTCAATTGTTTGGTAACACAAATTGCTAATCAGCCAATCACATGGCAGCAACTCAATGCATTTAGGCATCTAGATGTGGTGAAGACGACTTGCTGAAGTTCAAACCGAGCATCAGAATGGGGAAGAAAGGGGATTTAAGTGACTTTGAACGTGGAATGGTTGTTGGTGCCAGACGGGTTGGTCTGAGTATTTCAAAAACTGCTGATCTACTGGGATTTTCACGCACAACCATCTCTAGGGTTTACAGAGAATGGTCCGAAAAAGAGAAAATATCCAGTGAGCGGCAGTTGTGTGGACGAAAATGCCTTGTTGATGTCAGAGGTCAGAGGAGAATGGGCAGACTGGTTAGAGATGATAGAAAGGCAACAGTAACTCAAATAACCACTCGTTACAACCAAGATATGCAGAATACCATCTCTGAACGCACAACACGTCGAACCCTGAAGCAGATGGGCTACAGCAGCAGAAGACCACACCGGGTGCCGCTCCTGTCAGCTAAGAACAGGAAACAGAGGCTACAATTCACACAGGCTCACCAAAATTGGACAATAGAAGATTGGAAAACGTTGCCTGGTCTGATGAGTCTCGATTTCTGCTGCAACATTCAGAAGAATTCTGAAAGCATGAAATCCTGCCTTGTCTCAATGGTTGCTGTGTAATGGTGTGGGGGATATTTTATTGGCACTCTTTGGGTCCCTTAGTACCAATTGAGCATCGTTTAAACGCCACAGTCTACCTGAGTATTGTTGCTGACCATGTCCATCCCTTTATGACTACAGTGTACCCATCTTCTGATGGCTACTTCCAGCAGGATAATGCACCATGTCACAAAGCTCAAATCATCTCAGACTGGTTTCTTGAACATGACAATGAGTTCACTTTACTCAAATGGCCTCCACAGTCACCAGATCTCAATCCAATAGAGCACCTTTGGGATGTGGTGGAACGGGAGATTCGCATCATGGATGTGCAGCCGACAAATCTGCAGCAACTGCGTGATGCTATCATGTTAATATGGACCAAAATCTCTGAGGAATGTTTCCAAAACCTTGTTGAATCTATGCCATGAAGAATTAAGGCAGTTCTGAAGGAAAAAGGGGGTCCAACCCGGTACTAGCAAGGTGTACCTAATAAAGTGGCCAGTGAGTGTATGTGTACATGTAATTTATTCCTGAATTTTTAGCATCATTACTCTAATACCATGATCCTTCAGAAATCATACTAATATGCTGATTTGCTGTTCAAGAAACATTTTATCGTTTACTCAATATAATATATATTTATATAATGTTAATATAAAATAAAATTATTACATAAAACATAATTTGTAATATAAAAATAATTTAAAACATTACATATATTAAAGTAAGTCACACATAACTGTCCTACAAAATGTGCACATAAGGCTATAGTTAAACTTTTTGAATAAGCATGGTAATCTCCCACCTTTTAGTTTTTATTAATTTTACTTACCTGTAAATAAATTTACATTTAATACAATTTAAATTACAATTTATAACAGCATATTGAGATCATTTGAGTGATTTTATCTAGAAATTTGACACAATATACATTATACTTTTTTTAGATAAAATATGTATCTTGTACATAAATGTATATCGTTACAGGTCCGTGTGTTCCTCAGCATCTGACAGCGCAGTACAGTCCTTCCACCGCTCTGCTGTACTGGGATGTCACTAAAGGTGGCGCCAGCTTCACAGCAGAGGCTGTGACCCTCGAGGGCCTGACAGAGACCTGTGAGACCTCTAACACGAGCTGCACCCTCCCAGACCTGGATTGTGGCCAGATCTACAACGTCAGCCTGACGGCTCACAACAGTGTCTGCAACGACACTGTGATCTCTGATCCTATCAAGACAGGTCAGTCGTGTGGTCATTATTTATTCACCCTCATGTCATTCCAAATCTGCATGATGTGAATCTTGAATCGGTGTCTTTTACTTCATGTCATTCCAGAACCCTGTCCTCCTCAGAATGTCAAAGCTAGCCTAAACTGCGCCACCCTCAGTGCTGCTGTCTCCTGGGAGCCTAGCCAGTTGGCAGTGGGATATGTTGCATTCCTGGAAGGCGGAAATGGTCATTCCACTTCCTGTCGGACAAATCATACATACTGCAGTGTACCTGATCTCACCTGTGGAACAGTGTACTATGTCAGAGTCCGTGCCATCGGTGAGGTGTTCAACAGCTCTGACAGCATAGGGGTCAACATGACATCAGGTCTGTAAAAAAATTTTTTTTAAACAAAAAATATTGTAATGAAACAAAAATATTTTTTCCTGTTACAGCAGATTTTTCTAGTACCAAAGGCTGAAGTCTAAATTATACCAGAACTGACCATGTTTCTGGTCTTATTTTGCATGATTTATTGCATGTGTACATTGTTTAAATATGTTTTATTTAGAACCACATATTTCATAAAAAAATCACTTTAATGTTAAGATATCATATATAACTGTGTTAAAAGACTAAAGACACTACTAGACTACAGTTTGGATAATTTTTTTGAAAGAAGAATCATTTAATCAAAAATACAGTAAAATTCCAATTATTATAAACATTTTAAAATAACAGTTTTCTTTTGGAATATATATAAAAAAAATATTCTTGCAAAGCTGAATTTCAACGTCATTGCTCCAGTCTTCAGTGTCACATGCTTTTTCAGAAATCATCAAATCATTCTAATATGTTGATTTGGTGTTCAAAAACATTTCTTCTTATTATCAATGCTGAATTTTTTTTGCTGCTTAATATTTTTGTGAAAACCATGATACACTTTGATGAAGAAAAAGTTAGATGGACATCATTTATTTGAAATAGAAATATTTTAATATTATAAATGTTTTACTGTCACTTTTGATCAATTTAATGCATCCTTGCATAAATGTATAATTTTTCAAAAATCTTACTTACTCCAAAGTTTTGAATGGTAGTGTATGTACGGTTAATAAGAACCTAAGAACCATTATTAATAACTGATCACCAAATCAGCATATTGAAGGTATTTCTGAAGAATTCTGCTTTGCCATTACCAGAGTAAACACTTGTGTGTGTATATATGTATAGAAAATATCCCAAACTTTTGACCAGTACTTTGTTTTTAAAATAAACTATTATAATATACTTTAAAATATAAGTTATTAAATATACTTCTGTATTTTTCAGCACCATGTCTGTCCACCAGTGTGTCTGCCACGGTGGACTGCCCTACAGATTCAGTTCTAGTGTCTTGGAGCGCCATCGCTGGGGCGGAGAATTACTCCGTGACCGCTTTGGGGTCAAAAGGTCAAACAGTCTCCTGTTCAACCAGTCAGAACCACTGTAACATCTCCTCCCTGCAGTGTGGACAGCAGTTTAACCTGACCTTCAGCTCTACGAACCAGCAGTGCCAAACAACCACCACCACCAATGTCACATTCCTGTCCAGTGAGTTTGCAAAGCATAATGTGTAGAAAGTGTTAAAAGATGAAGTACGCTAATTAGGGTCCAACTTTTCTGTGACCACCCTGCAGGACCCTGCGTACCACTGCAGCCAGTCGTCGGTAAACTGTGCGGTAACACAATGTCTGTGATGTCTTGGGATGTGAGAGAAGAAGCTGATTACTACGTCGCCCGAGCCGTCAGTGCAGCAGGAGAATATCAGCTCTGTAACTCCACCAACACTGTTTGTTCCATCCCTACTCTGGGCTGTGGAGAGACCTTCACTTTCACTGTCACCGCCCACAGAGGCCACTGCCAAAGCGACGTCAGCACACCTGTATACCTCACTACAGGTACAGCATCATGTAGTGTACAAAAATATCATCTTGGATCTTTAATCAGAAAATTATTATCATTAATGATGATGATGCTACTACTAATAATGATAATAAAACATATTTTAATAACAATTTAACATGTATTTTATTACTATTATTAATAATAGTTAATATTTAATATTTTAAAATATTTTATTTTTACAATTTGTTTTTATTTAACTATTATTATTATTATTATTATATATATATATTATATAAATAACTAATTATTATTACAACAGATATAATAATAATGGTTGTATACATTGTTATTGTTCATATTTTTTATTTTATAATTTATATTTTATTTATTTAATTATTGTTTTTAGTAATAATAGTATAGAGTATTACCGATATTAATATAATTACAGATATAATAATAATAATTATGAAGAGGTTGATATATTTATTTTTATTAGTTAGTTATAGTTTCATTATTTTATTGTTAATATTTTAGACACACCCCTTCTCACTCTCTGTGCCTTATTACCAGTATTTATTATTATTATAAATAATAATACATTTGTATATTAATTTTTATTGTTAATATTTTTAATTTTTATAAGTAATATTTTATTTAAATATTGTTATCATTAAACGTATAATAATATACATAATAACAACATGTTTGTATATATATTTTTCCTGCTAATATCTTTTACAACTAATATTTTTATTTAAATGATTACAAAAAATAACAATCCCCTTGCACTTCTCCAGATCCTTGCAAACCAGAGAACGTGACTGCTAAGGTGTCATGCGACAGCGAGACGGTGGCGCTCGATTGGTCAAAGGCCAAACGAGCATCATTCTACGTTGTGATGGCAACAGGGAGTCTGGGTTATATTGTGGACTTTAACACTACTTCTACTAACCTGTCTGTGTCACTGCTCTGTGGACAAAGCTACAACGTGTCTGTCCAAGCACATAGCGATGACTGCGAAAGCCTACCGAGCACTCCTGCGGTTTTCAGACTCGGTATGTCCCTGAAATTAGACATAAACCTGCTGTGCACTAAACAAAAATCCACATCCATAAACACAAAGGCAGTATGCAATTTCCTGTAAAAAAAAAACAGAGAATTAATTGCAAATAATTCTGTTATTTGAGTGAGTAAGGTAGGAAGCGAGTTAACCTACCTTTGTAATGTGTGTTGTGATCCAGCGCCCTGCACGCCCCTAAATCTCGTGACATATTTCGAGTGTGACAATCAGTTGGGTTCTGTCAGCTGGGGCCCAAGCGATGGGGCGAACATGTACACTGCCACAGCAGTGGGGAGGATGGACACTCACACCTGTGTGTTACTAATGGGACCAGCTGCACCTGGGACAACCTGCACTGCGGGGAAATCTATACCGTTACGGTCACTGCCAATGACAGCCGCTGCACGAGCGCACGCAGCAACAGCACCACCATACACATGGGTAAGACCAGACACTCTAATGATAAATATACCAGCAGTCTGCATCTGTAACTAACATTACATACTCATCATTTACATGATAAAACAAATGTATGACTATGTATTAGATAGAAGACTGCATTAGATAACAAAATAAGAAAAGATCAAACCAAGTGGCATTCACTATTTATATATCTATTTAGATAAATAAAAAGTGTGATAAATCAACTAATTTAAACCACACAAACTACGCATTTTCAATTAATATATTGTTTCAATGAATTTTATTTTTCATAATGAGAAAAATATGCAACTTCTAATGATTCTAAATTAGACCATTTTTATTAAACACATTTTCTCAAGTTCAATACAAACTAAATATTATTTGAAATAAAAGGCACTTTAAGATCTTTCACAATGCCCTGACATATTCCATTATTGTGTGTGCAAACAAACCTCAGGGGAATTTTTCAATCTGTCTCTTTAGACCCATGTGTTCCTCAAGCTTTGACGCCCATCCTGGACTGTGGCACAGGGGTGGGCTCTCTGAGCTGGGCTTCCAGTGCTGGAGCTGAGACATATGAGGTGGAAGCAGTGAATGAAGATGGGAACACGCTGGCATTCAGTACCAATATCACCAGTGGCTTCTTATCAGAGCTGCTCTGCGGTCAGCAGTACAAGTTCACAGTCCGAGCAATCAACAGGAAATGCAGTAGTGGACGGAGTTCACCTGCTTACCTGTCTTCAGGTAATACAGAAACACTGATGGCTTGACTCTTCATACAGTCTGTTGGGAATGACCCATATCACAGATCTCAAATGCTTTTCTTGTTCTGCTCTCCTCTAGTTCCATGTGTTCCTCAGAACGTCGTATCTGAGCTGGACTGTATGTTTAACTTTATAAATACAAGGTGGAACATCAGCCGCGGGGCGGCGTCTTACCTGGTGGTTGCCAAGGGACCTGAGGGTCCAGTGACCACCTGTAACACAACTACACAGGAGTGCAGACTGCAAACACTGAGCTGCAGCTCCTCTTACGATGTCAGCGTTATTGCAGTAAACCAACAATGCAACACATCAGGAAGCTCCATCTTACGAATAAACACCGGTATAGTCTACAGTTTCATATCCTCTGCTCTCTGCCAATATCTGTTTGAAAAAAAAGATTCATTACAACTGAGCATGCAAATAGATGTAAGATAGAAAACAAATTACAATTCTTTATGCAAATACATTCTGTGAGATTTTTTTGGCAACACTTTATTTTAAGGTGTCATAATACAGAGTAATTACCTAATTAAGTACCTAGTAGTAGTAGTGTACTTACATGAAATAAAATGTACTTACCATGTAACTAAATTATGGAACAGCCTGTAATTACAGTTTATAATTATGTACACATAATAGGCAGCTACTGTTACACATATGTAACAGACAGAGTCTGTTACACAGCTACTTGTACACTTAAGTACAATCTTGATACACTTTATTTTAAGTAGCATATGTTTGTGTAATATTATGTAATTGTAATGTAATTAGAAATGTATTACATGTATTTAAGCTGTGCACTGGTGAATTAAATTAAACTAAATTGTAGCTGGATAAGGTGTACAGTATAGATACACATGAAGTACACTTAAGTACAATCTTGATACACTTTATTTTAAGTTGCTTATGTCTGTGTACATACATTATGTTGTATAAAGTCTGCAACACATATGTAACAATATTTTGTACAAACAGACTCGGCCTGTTACATATGAGATGTGTAACAGTGGCTGCCTATTACATGTACATAATTACAAACTGTAAGTACAGCTGTTCCATAACTTAATTACATGACAAGTACATTTTGTTTCATGTACGTACACGGCTACTACTAAGTACTTAATTAGGTAATTACTCTCTATTATGGACACCTTAAAATAAAGTATTACCCATTTTCTTTTTTAAATTTGGGATTTTCAAACTTTAATCTTAAATTTCCTTTTAACAGATTTTATATATAATTAATTGTAAATGTTATATATAATTCTGAATTATATGAAGAAGTTGAATACCTAGTGTTAAGGTTTAAGCAATTTAATTTAGTCTTTCTCCAACCTTGTTTCTTTGCAGTGCCTTGTGTACCTACTCATGTGCAGGGCAGTGTAAACTGTACAACTGGAGCTGTATCCATGTCCTGGGACCCAAGCGTAGGGGCCATTTCCTATGCTGCGGTTGCTCAGACTAGTGGTGGCTACGCTTCAGTGTGTAACAGCACTGGAACAGCGTGTGTCTTCTCGGATCTGCTCTGTGGGATGAACTATAGTCTAGCTGTCAGCGCCACTGACGGGACCTGCAACACTGCTCCGAGTCCACCAGTTGTGCTGAGTACAGGTACCTGAAAAACACAAAAATAACATCCACCATAAATGCAGTTCGACAGTTTGGGGTCAGTACTCTTATGATCACTAAGGCTGAATTTATTTGATCAAAAATACAGTAAAAATCGAAATATTGTGAAATATTATTAGAACTTAAAATGTTCTATTTTAAATCATTCTAATATGCTGATTAGCAAATATTTTTGTGTAAACAGTGATTTTTCTTATGATTATTTTATAAACAAAAAGTTCAAAAGAACTGTATTCATGTGAAATATAATTTCTTTTGAAACATTATATAAGTTTTTAATCACTTTTGATCAAATTAATGCATCCTAAAATTTTAAAATAAAATTTTGCCCAAAAATATCTGACCCCAAACCTTTGAACAGTGTATTTTAGTGCAATGATACATATGTGACTTTAATTTTTTGTTCTTAAGGGTAAAAAAAACATCTAGACAGTGTGTAATAAAATAAAACAGAATGCATATATTAATATTTAATTAAATTCGTAGCAATAAAATGACAGCCCTCTAATATTTTTTCAAGGACACAAGGATGTTTTACTGTTCATTATTTAGAAATGTGGTTCCCAAAATAACTGAAAATGATCACTTCTAATGGCGTTAGTACAAATTTTAAGTTTCAAGTACTACATTTATTATTTAGTTAATTATGATAACTGTTAATATTTCATTTCACTTCAGTGCCCTGTAAGCCACAGAATGCCAGCGCCCAGCTCAACTGTGACACCAACTCTGCTGTTGTAAGTTGGGAGCTCAGTGATAACGTCACACGTCACACAGTCCAGGCTATTGGTTCTGATGGACATCGCATCGACTGCACAAGCTCCGACCACAGTTGTACATTAGCTGGCATGCACTGCGGCCAGAGCTATAACATTACCGTCACTGCCTTGGATGGAGTATGTGACAACAGCAACACACACCTCATTCTGAAGTCAGGTGAGTCTGCTGATTCTTTTGAGCATCTGATGACAGAGAAGCCAAGATTTAATCCTATATCTGATTTAAAGTCGAATGTGGGATATTCCAATGACCATGCAGGTGTATGATTAATAACACTAAAAACAAATGTCCTTATAAAAATGGTTCCTGTTTTTGCTCTCTTTCAGCTCCATGTGCTCCTAGCAATGTTCAGACGTCTTTGCATTGCGACATTAGTGGTGGTGTTGTGTCTGTGTCATGGGTGCAAGCAAAGGGGGCGGAGTCTTACATGGCTGTGGCCGTGTCTAATGATGGTCATTCCTACTCTTGTAACACCAGCACTACCTCCTGTGATCTGCAGGAACTGCAGTGTGGCCAGATTTATAATGTTTCGGTCTACTCACTGGCCCATGGCTGTGGAGGCGTGAAGAGCACTATGTCTCAGGTGCAGACAGGTATGTGTGTGAAGATTTGACTTACGTTATCAAGTAAAGACAACTGTATGTCTTGGTATTTAATGTGTTTGTCTTGTTCAAAACCGGTAGTCTCATCTTGAAGCTGAGAATTATAAATACATAAGACATCTGAACACTTCAGTTCAAATTAATTACCCATCAAATATATAAAAGGACCATATTTTATTTTTTGTTGCATATATATTTCACTGAAGGTTTCTGTCACCAACAGCAGTTGTAATTTAATTTGATCAATTTCCATCCCCCTTTGACATAAAGGTAAATCTAATGAAGTATTTAAAGACCATATCCAAAACATTTCTCACACCAAAATCAAAGAAAAAATACAAAATATATTTTGCTTGAGTGAAGTCTACTTTTGGCATTAATATATTTGTCATTTTTACAGTTATTTTCAGAACAATTAAGAAAATGTTATATGCAAATTATCATTATTGCTTAAATGCCTAAATAAATAAATAATGAAATGGTTAAGTATTTTATTGTTAAATATTTTATGATTAAAAAGGTAGAATAATATTGTAAGGGGAACAACAAAAGAAAAAAACATCTCATTATGTGAACAATAATTTTTTATACATTCATTTTAATAGAAATTCTATTTAATTTTCATGAAAATAATGCCACCATACAAAAGTCTTGAAAATGGAATTTAATGTAATTTTATAAAATACAATTTCTTATTTCTGAGGTAAAATATGACCAGGATTTTTTTGGTGTGTGTGTGAGATTCAACCCCCTTTAGAATTAAACAAGCTGCTATGTTTATGACTTCTACATGGGGCTATGACTGACTAACTTTTTGCATGTGACATGAGCGGCATGCTAACTTGATGTAGCATTGCGGCAAGAAGCACACCATCGTTGTGGCTTACCTTATATACAGTAATTTCCTGCTGATGTAGTTAGTACAGCCCCACCCTTCAATAACATCCTGGTTCCTTCTTTCTATTTCTCAGCTCCATGTTCCCCTCAGAACGTATCTGCCATTGTGCAGTGTGATTCAGGGTCTGTGCTGGTGAGTTGGAACCCAGCAGTGGATGCCAACCTGTTCATAGTTGAACTAGAGTCTGAGAGCACTGGTCTGATCTCCTCATGTAACAGCACAAACACGCAGTGCTCCATCGGCCATCTGCCCTGTGGAGAGAGATTCAACCTCAGTGTGGTGGCACTGAGAGGCAGCTGTCAGAGTCAACCAAGCAGTGACCTTTCCATCGCCTCAGGTTGGACACTCACACAAGAATACATTCTCAAACAGATTTCAATAGCTAATTAACCTAATGCAATTTATGTCTGATCTATTCTCTTTACAGCTCCATGTATTCCACAGGGGGTCAACGGTACTGTGGACTGTGTCACCAACTCTGCATGGGTATCATGGGATGTAGCTAATGGTGCAGATTCTTACACAGTGCTGGCTGTAGGGGAGGACGGTCACAATTCCACCTGTAGCAGCTCAAACTCCACTTGTAATGTACCTGAACTAGGCTGTGGAAGGAGCTACACCTTTCACGTCACTGCCTCAAACGATGCTTGCGTGAGTCCACCCAGCAGTAGCTTTCAGCTGGAGACAGGTAAGTACACCTACGGCAGAAAGCTTTAGCCCTCTTATTTGAAACTAAGTGTATCTCAGTCTTAAACTATGTATAATATCTCTCTCTCCAGCACCTTGTGCCTTGTCGTCCATCGTGGTGGTGGCTGAATGCCACAGTTCTGTTATCATGGTACAATGGCAGAAAGCTCAGAGCGGAAATTCTCTCTACTTTGCCACAGCAGAGGATCAAGACCTTTCCATCCTTTCCTGCAATAGCTCCGCTTCTTCCTGCAACCTAACCAATGTGCAGTGCGACAAGGAGTACACCATCATGGTGGCTGCTTCGGCCAACAAATGCAGCAGCCTCCGCAGCCCACCCACCAAGATCAGAACTGGTACAGTCATCAATATTATGCCATTCCCATCTAGAATAGATGTTTATTATATAAAGAAATCCATTAGGAATTAATAACCATTAATTAGCCACCATTACTATTATTATTGCTCCAACATTGGGTTGGGAATTTACCTTTTAAAGAGGTGAGCTATGACTTTCTTAGGTGATTTGACTTTCAATTTTTACCTGATGGATGAAGAAAAACCCTTAGACTTGCATTTAAGGGACTTGGGTCATACCTAGGGACCACAATATCATGGACACCTGAGCTTTTTTTTACTTATTTTCTAGCCACTGAGCAACCGCCCTATAAACACTAGTGCTAACAACCATGCTATATACTATAACATCTGCACTTTGGGACTTTTCTAGTTAAAGGGTAAGTTCATCCAAAAATGAAAATTCTATAATTAATTACTCACCCTCACATGTCGTTCCAACCCCGTAAGACTTTCCTTCATCTTTGGAACACAAATTGAGATGTTTTTGATTAAATCTGAGAGCTTTCTGCCCCTTCATAGACAGCACGTTGTCAGTCTTCAACGTGTGTTCACCACGAGAGTACCATGACGTGTATCGAAGACTGAAATGTAAAAGAAGAAATTTTGTTCAATAAAGTCGTTATTTTTGTTTTCCTCGCGCACAAAAAGTTATTCTCGTAGCTTCATAAAATGAAGGTTGAACCACTGATGTCACGTGTACTATTTTAACGATGTCCTTACTATCTTTCTGGGCCAATTTTGCTCATGGAGGGCAACCTTCCTGTGGAGTTTAGTTTGAAACTGCTCTAACTCAACTGCCCGGAAGTTTCTAGTAATCACAAAGACCTTGAAAAGATGAGGTTGGATCTAAACTCAAAAGGAAGGTAGACCTCCAGGAGCAGGATTGGATACCCCTGATCTACAGATCTAGCTATGTTAGATTTGCTTTTGTTACATTAATATTCAGGTTGTTCTCATTGCTTCCTTTGATCATCTGCAGCACCCTGTCAGCCCTCATCAGTACAGGCCGATACAGACTGCCAGTCGAAGGATGTGTTTGTGTCATGGAACCCATCATACGTGGCGCAGTCCTACCTGCTTACTGCAGTTGGCAGAACTGGAGACTTGAAGACGTGCAATACCTCAGACAATAACTGCACACTAACCAATCTGCATTGCAGCAACACCTATCATGTGTCTGTTTTAGCCAGTAATGAGAACTGCACCAGCTTGCCCAGTGCTAACATCACCTTCCAAACGGGTAAGAGGACACAAATTATTTTCCTATATAGTCCTTGATCAAAGTTTATACATTGTGTAAATAATTATTGCAATGTGTTTGTTCTGCAGTGCCGTGTGAGCCAGCCAACTTAACTGCAACCGTACAGTGTGGGAACAGTAGTAGTGCCTCCTTGTCCTGGGTGGGGAGTACAGGGGCAGTGGCCTACATGGGACTTGCGCAGTCAGAAACGGGCTCAACAGTCTACTGTAAAACCACACAGACATCCTGTACTCTGGATGGCTTAGTGTGTGGCACTGTGTACAACTTTACAGTGCAGGCAACAGATGGCTTCTGCAACAGTTCCTTGAGTGAACTTCAAACTAAGGGAGCAGGTACAACCATCATCCGTCATCCTCACATCACAATCATCTGCTTTATCTGAACTGATATGCTAGTATTTGACATGTCAGCCAAGGGCGTTTCAAACTATTGCTTTTGGAGTGGACTAGACAACATTTGGTTCAATTTATTGGAACGTTTTCTGTACTTGTTTGTCTACCAAAATAATCACAACCAAATTTGCTTGAAAATGAAGGTCTAGAGAACAGTTCAAGTCCACTTTTGTATGGTTGCAATTTGACCCAATGTTCAGACCCGAAACACTACCGATAAAGATCTTCGAGGATCTACAAGCAGAGCAAAGTAAAAGTTTTGCCACCTTCTCCTGAGTCGTTACCAATTTGGTTAGCAGCTACTTACATTAACAATGTGTCTACGAATAGGAAAAAACATGAAAAAGGACCTCTAGTAGAAGAGAATGAAATTTGTGTTCATACCAACCATGAAAGCCTAACAACTGCCTATAGCCTTCTAGTAATCCTGAAGACACTGATGAGCTGGTTTAGGTGCATTTGATTAGGGTTGGACCTGAACAGTGAGATTTGTCCATCTCTGGTATATAGTGTTGGAAAATCCATTGTGAAGACAGATATTCGTGACATTTTGGTTCTACTTCTTTGGGATCCCCACTTGGAAAACAGGTTTTAAGTCTTGTTCACCTCTTTTCCTCAGCTCCCTGTCATCCAGCTGGATTGAGGGTTATCCCTCGTACAGTAGTAAATGATACTCAGATCTTGAGAGCGTCTTGGTCTACTGTGAATTGTCCTAATTCAGAATACCTCCTGGCACTCACGGGCAGCATTCAGGGCAACAACCAAGCACTCTTTGACGTCGCCTCCTACTGGACAAGTCGCACGTTCTTCGAGGTGCCTCTCCCTTGTGGCTCCACCTACAGCGCAACCATCAGTGCGGGGAACTCTGCCGCCACAAGCGACAAGTCTGCTGCTGTCACTGGAACCACAGGTGCACAACGTTCAGTCATCACAGTACTATCTTCTTACCATACTTAAATGGGAAATGAAGATACTTAAAATGCAAAAACATCCATAACTCATCTGTTCATTTGTTTCCTTCCCCCAGTACCTTGTGCTCCTCTAAATGTGACGTTTTCTGCATCATCGGCGGTAGTGGCATGGAACGAGTCTCTATTTGCTACAAACTACACTGTGTATGGGGTTATTTCCTCTGGTAGGACGAAACTCTGCATGACCTCACAGCTCCTCTGCTCTGTCACCAATTTCAGCAGTGGTCACATTGTCATAACTGCCCAAAACACTGCCGGGGAGAGTGAAGACTCTGTGCCAGTTGTAGGTAAGGTGATTTTAGAGAACAAGAATCAAACATCAGATCAGTGGTAATTTCCATGAAAACAGGGTTGTCAATATGTATCTTGCTTTGGTGAAAGTCCTGTAACCTTTGATCTTGTCCACCCTTTGGCAGTGACAGCAGGTCACAGGAGGAGGTGAGACCTGGCACAAAGTGAGAAAGGTGAGTTGATGCTCAATAGCAGAAAATAAAGTTCACGAGATTTCCTTTTTCAGATTAATTGAGAAATATACTTAAGTTAGGGTAAATGGTTTATTGACCTTTACACAAAAAAAGCGGAGACCAACATTGGTGTTGATGAAACAAAAAATCTTCTCCAGTGGACCAAAAAAAAACCCTACTTCTGTCTCTCTTAGCCTCATTCCACATGCAAATAAATGATGCCACCTAATGTTTGCTTTTAAAGATTAATCCACAACAGCTCCTTTCCTTAACATCTTAAAAACATATTTACAAGCCACAGAAATATTTTAAGTCTTGAATTGGTTTCCAGTATTAACCCTTGATTCTCTCTACAACAGGCCTGGCCAACCCTGAGTTAACGCTTGCATCTCATCGCACTCAAACTCTTGCCTCTGAGAATTCCTGCATTTATCGAAGAATTCTTGAAACTGTAATATTTAACTTTTGAATGTTACATATATTCTGGTTGAAGGTTCCCTTTTTTAAAACAAAATTTAAGGGTGTAATAGATTGACTGGGTAAAAGATTAACATTTCTCTTAAAATGTTTTCCAAAATCTGTTGTTTCTGGCTGTATATGATTTACTTTCATTCATTAGCAAACTATTTTAAAAAGGTCTTATATATGTATTCCTGTTTTTGTATAAGAGTTAATTAAATACAAAGAGCATTTCTCCATGTGATCCGTCTTATAAATGATGACATGTAAAATAAATTAACCATACACAAAACACCTGCTGTTTTTATAAAATGAATGTTCCTACAAAGGCACAACAGTGACCTATTCATAGCAAAGCATCACTTTGAAAAGCCTGTATTTAACATATTTGAGTGTAAATGAACTACTCATTCCATGAACCAACTATGGACTATATCCCTTCAAATAATTTTAAATATAAAACGGTGCATTTTCATTTTTTACATTTTATTATAAAATATTAATCTTGTACAATTTGAGAGTAGGACTGACTGAATTGTCCCAATCCTTCATGGGATTGAGAAGCCACTACTTTTCTCTTCTACAAAGTAATAGCAACTTCTCAGATCTCTTTTTATAATTATGGATAGTACTGTACTGCAAAAATAAAGTTGAAATCCCAAAACAGAAGCACGTCTTAATTTAATAACCTAAAATCTCATGTCAGGTTTGCCTTGAAAGGTTTTTCAGCGCAAACTATCAACCTCTATAAAGAAAATGTGACATTTTTGTTTACAGAACCCAACAGTTTTGCTTAATTACATCAAAAATATACAACTGAGCAATTGTGTTCAATACAAGAATTTTATTAGAAAATGAGATGCAACAGAGCAATGAAACAGCACAATGTCAGCACAGCTTTCAGCAGCCTGTGCCACAAACTCAACTTTGTGATAGCTCTGTTGAAATTTAAAACATCCTCTGAGCTCTATGTACAAAGCCATTTGTGAAAATCCAGAAAACTAATTAGGGGAGAAAGGGTATTTAAAAAAAGAAAGTTTTAAAACGCCATTTTCAGTCCGGACATCTGTAATGGACAACTGAGAAAAAAATTCAATTTTTGATGCCTACACGAGTGGCAATTAACAGTGCAGAAAAAAATATCCATGGCTTTTCCAATTGCTTATTTCAACACAAGTGGTGCACAAGATGATTAAAGATAAAGACAAAGTAATAAGAGAGGGACTGGAATAATGGTACAGAGGGAATTTGAGAGAGAGGAGGAGGGGGAGATTTGGATTAGGGAGACTCCGCTTGAACACTGTTTGTTCTTTCTCCTGGCTCAGGACTGGGACGCTCTAGTTTTATATGTTCTCGTCCATTGCTGGATTCTCGACGGTGCAAGCGCTCTTTGCTCCGACTGCGTTTGTGTGAGCGTTCCTTACTATTGCTGCATTCCCGTTTCCTGTTCCTCTCCTCCCCTGCTTCCTGCCTGCTCCTGCTGCCCGAGCGGGAGCGTTTCTTGCTAGATCGTTCAGTTTTGTGTTTCTTGTCTCTGCCTCTGCTCCCTGAACGTTTACTCCTCTTTTCTTCCCTGTGCTTTCTATCCTCCTTATCTTCCTTGGGCCTCCTCTCTTCCCCCTCTCCTTTACTCCTCTTGTCTTTGGACCTCTCCCGATCTTTATGGTGCTCTCTGTCTTTCTTGCGACTACGCTCTCTCTCACTCTCTGCCTCCCTCTCTTTTTCTTTGTCTTTCCTCTCATTCCGCTTCTCTCGACTGGCGCTGTTACTCTGGCGTTGTTCCCTGCTGCGACTGTGCCGACGTTCAGTGGTTCGGTCTGGTGTTCTGGAGCGTCGTCTATCTCTGTCTCTCTCCTTCTCTTTATCGCGGTCCTTTCCCTCCCATTCTTTGCGCTGCCGATCTCGTTCTCTCTCCAGTTCACAGTCGAAGCTGGCGCCATGTTTTTCTCTGTGATGGCTGCGACTCCGTGAACGATTTTGGGATCTCTTGGGACTGGGACTTTTCCTAGGTGTCCTGAATACACAAATACAAATATTAAACACAGCACATACAAATACACTAGAACCCACAGGACACTTTGTCAAATAAGAGAGCAAGCATCATTCTGAAACAGCAGTACTATTAACTGCATTCAGATTAAATGTAGGCATCACAACATTACAAGGTCCTATATGAAAGACAAAATCTGATATAGACAAGCATAACTCGGAGCAGAAATAAGAGCATTTCGATTCATTTTACCCTGGATTCATTTACAAACAAGGCACACAACACACGATTTTCATAAAAGGTTGAAACTAAAATATGATGCTGTGCGATTATATTGATACGACAGTAATGTCGCAACACACAAGTGTGAGTAACTGTTTTTATTATGTGGTCACTATTGCTTTGTCTGTTGTTACAGATTTGATATGTAGTATTCATGTGTTTTTAACCTTAATCATAGCAGGGTCCATCAATGAAAAACTGCAAACTGAACAGCCAATCATACCAGTGGGCATTTAGTTCGAGTATATAATCTTCCATGCCGATGAGGGGCATCAAAACGGACAGAAAATAGCCTTTTACTTCTAAATTATAATGTTTATGTAAAACTCTCTATAACATAACCTAAGAGAACAGTACAAAATTAACAAAAGCAATTCATGACCCCTTTAACGACCAACAAAACAAAAAATTAGTTGGGCTTAAATCCAACAGTGTCCATTATATACACATATACATTAGAGCTGCAAAACAATTAGTCAAGATTAATCGATTCAAAATAAAAATGTATGTTTGCATACTATGTGTGAACTGTGTATATTTATTATGTATAGAGATCGACCGATATATCGTTTTCCCGATATTTAAGCATTTTACCATTATCGGTATTTTTTTATTTTTATAAAATACTTATTTTATGTAAAATAAATTAGTATACTACATTATCTTTATTGTAAACTTAAACTTCTATAACTTTTTTATACTTTATTTTTTGAAATGCTTTCACTTCAGCAATAATCTGCTACGAGTCTTCTTTAAAAAGAGACCAACCTTAGGTCTGTATTTCAAAGCGTTCAGGAACTACAACCTTGCTGTTAAATAAACAAGTGTTCTGCTTTCAGTGAATTTATACCCCCAAAGGGGCGACGTATCCTGGGGATACAAACATTAAAATCAAACATAAGAGTCAAGTTTTGAAAAAAAAAAACATGAAATGTTATTATTTGAAATCTAATAAGATGGAAAATAGAAATAAATAAACTTTCTGATGTCTCTTTATGGTTTTGCCCTTTTTAGGGTTAAAGATACATAATAAATATCCACAGTACACGCATAGTATGCAAATATAAACTTTTATTTTGAATCTATTAATCGCAACTAATTGTTTTGCAGCTCTAATACATATTATATATGTTTAAAGACTAAGGGTGACCGAGCTTTTGCAGTTGCGGCACCTAAACAGTGGAATGCATTTCCAGTTGCTGTGAGATCCTCCCCCTCTTTTAAATCTAGATTGAAGACTCATTTATTCTCTTTAGCCATTGATGTTGCCTGAGAATATAGGGGTTACATAGTTGTTTATGGTTTTATTTTGTATCTTATGAGTTTTGTTTTATTTGTTGTTGCTTTTTATATTGGTTAAAAATGTTTATCAATTGTACAGCACTTTGGTAACACCGCTTGTTGTTTTTAAATATGCGTTTATCCAAATAATCTCATGCCGCCCACACACAACGAAGGTACCTGGAAAGGCGCCTCTCTCCATGCCTTCCCGAATCGGCTGCCTTCTCTTCATCCTGCTCATTTTTTTGCAGGGCTTTACGCGGTCGGCTCTTCATGTACTGGTCAATTGCTTTCTGCGCAGGAACAGGTATTCGTGGGAACAACGTTGAGAACCATTCCAGCTTGGTCAGGAAGGAGCGGAGCATCTCTCCTATTGTCATTACACACCCTCCTCCAGCCTTCACGTCTAACTCCTGATTACAGACACAAAGAGGAGCAAAACAATGAAAACTACAATCACACTCAGACATGCACTAATTGCACAACCTCTGGTATACTGGTTAACGCTAATAATTGACCGTACACTGTGCTGAATAAAATGCTTCATTTGTGATGATCAAATACTGAGTCTTCACCTCTGCTCTCATCTGACTTAATATTCAGTATTTACAGGTGCACCAAGTCATTTTGTTGTTTGTTTCACTGACCGTCAATCTTGGACTTTATAGTAACAAATAATCAGCATGTATACAAAAGGGAAATCACTATTTAAATACCTTGATCACTAGTTAAAAAAGGTGATCTTTAGTGCACCTTTAACATAAGTGGAAATCTTAGGAAAATAGTTACATTTCGTGCCTTTACGCTTTACTTTTTATACATATAAAAACCTGTTTATTACATTGATTTTTAATAGATCAAAACACTGCATCACTGAGCTTCAAATATTTTGTTTCCACAATGTCTCTTACTATGCAGTGACAAAATAGGTGCGATGCAGAGGAGGTCGCAGGTCAGCTGACATATATGCTGTACCGGTCGGTGCATGTGAAGGGGTGGAGTGGGTGGGTGTCTAACCGCACTCACGAACGCCAGCCAGTGTGGAGCACACCCTATATCCAATCCACCCGCATCACAAGGGCCATCTGGGAGAGAGAACAGGGCAGTCAGCCAGAGACACACATAACCACCACCGCGCCTGGCAGCAATTTCTGCTCAAAGCAAATTAGATATCCTTTTCTGGACTATTTTTAAAATGGATAATATATTACCAACTCCTTTACAGGTGAGAGTGGGAGCACAAGAGAGGAGTCAGCACCCAGTAATGGATATCTGATATTTACGGTCAAATATAAATGTCTCTGTGAATCACAGAGGCATGCTGCCATATACACACTTATCTTGGCTAAGAGAAAATTGCATGCAATTTAACACATTTAACCACAGAGAAATTACCATTGAACTTCACATCTAGCTCAAAGGACCATTTGCTAAGAGTTTGTGGTGATCTCAGAACAGACATGGCATACCCAGTAAGAGTAAGAAACCAGTCATCTGATGTCTTGGGTAAACTTGCCACCACACACAGTGCTGTAACTATCTCAAGAGGAACATTAAGCCAAATGAGGTCAAAGGTTGAAGGACAGCAATGTGCATCACAATCAGCATTTGGCCTAAAGCTTACGGTTTACAATTGGGTACATTAGAAATAAGAGAGATGAAGGCATTACCCGTGGTGACATACCTCCTCGTCGTCAAGGAACTCATCATACCAGTCAACCAAGTCAGGAGGAGGTTGAGTATACCTACAATACACAGATTTGACATTATAATTGTGTATTAATCAAAACCAGAAAATATGCATCAGCCAAACAAACAATGTAGCTAGACCTAAATACTTATGAAATTACCATCACACATACAGAAATTTGGGTACATCTGCTCAACATATTCATAGTCCTTTGCTAAATTCAACGCTAGAATATGATTATTCAAAGTAGTTCACCGACATGAACCTCTATGGCAGTAAAAAAAAAACATGAAGTGACTTCTGAAAGTGAAAAAAAAAAAAAAAAAAACAAAAAAAAAAACACAAGGCCAATTAGGTAATGTTAAGCGTTCTGAGCCATACCTAATGTACATGAAGCCCAGTGACCTGATATAGGGCGAATCTGAGTGAGTGAGGAGACCCATCACTTGTTTGCGGGTAAGTTTCAGTGTAAACAGCTTATACAGCAAGCAAAATGCAGTGGACACAATCCCACCCGTCCCGACTCCTCGAACCTGCAAGACAAACATCATGAGTCCTACAGCTAGACTTATTTCCTTCTTAAGTGAATCTCTCCCTTGATTTAATCAAAATGACAAAGAGGATGGGAGAAAGTCGTCGAAGAGGTCTCAAGGCACGTACTTCTACTTACCCCTCCACACATTCCCGTCTGCCCCGCAGTCTTCCTGCTGCCTTTTTCCCATGGCTCCATATGGTTGACCTGAGAAGGAAACCGATCAGATGATTAGAGGAAAAACTCAACTCAATCCCAAGCTAACCTTCTTTCAAACCTAGATTCTACAACCAGAGCTGGGTAGTAACTGATTACGTTATCAGATTCCAACAATTAAATACTTGTAAATTAGAGTAAGTTACATTTTAAAATACTCGTAATCAGACTACAATTACTTTTTATGGATTACATATTTACACAAATGCAATAAATGATTCAGTTAATTTATTCTCCCTAATTTCTCTTTCTAAAATAGCCTAGCGATTATGTACATAGTGTATATATAGTCCAGTTTTGTGGACATTCACACAAAGATAAGTCATTAGTCAGGTGGCGAAAGAATTTGACCACTGGATTTAAAAAAATCATTTCAGGTTAAAGAAGGGTTTCAACATTGCATCAACTACTGATGAGCATTCATTTTATTTTAATTATTACTCTGTAGATTTTTTAACCAAGTATTATCAATTGTAACTAATTAAAATGCACATTCACATTATTTCTTAGTAACATGTAATGCAGGCATTCCAAAACTTTTTTCCATCTAAAATGGAACCAAATCTATTTGCTTTAAAAAGTACTCCTGAGATTTTAAAATAAATATTTCAATAGTTAAGTATCACATTTGCATGCTCACGGTTTATTTTATGTTTATTAATGATCACATGGCATGCAGGTAAATAAAATATTCCATTTTTTTTAGTAATTTAAAACAAATACTATAGACATACAAAGATGGTTCACTCCTATACGTATAAACTTTGATGAAACTCATAACCCCCTTGCAGTTCCTTTATGAACCTTTGGAAATATAATGTTTAATGCACTTGTTGTAAACTTACAATGAATGGAACAAATTCTTACTCTTTGCATTTTTCACATCATTATGGTACAAGATAATGCTTTTCAAATCAATGTGATAAACGAGTCAAATCAAAAGTAATCTGATTACATTACCTAAAATGTGTAATGTAACGATTACGTTACTGACTACACATTTGCTCGTGTAATCTGGAATCAGTAACAGATTACAATTTGTAAGTAATCTACCCAGCTATGTCTACAATTTACTGTTAATATGCTAACGTTACTATGTATTTACAACTAACGTTAATACTTTAAAATCATAATAGTGGGAAGATTTCACAATCTTTTGCATTTTGTTTATTTATTTATTTTGCAACAGTACTGGCTAATAGAAATATACAATATTTTCTGTAGTAACAATGACAAATTTCATTTTTGAAGTTAGTTAATGTTAACTAACCATTCATAGGTATATTTTGAACTAGCTAACGTTAGCACAATTAGCCTCCATGGACTAACATGGCCTAGTTCAGCTCACGTAATACTACATATAAAACAAAAGACTATTGCTTAAAAACTATTTAAGCCTAATAAGAAAAAATAACAACCAATAAGCAATAAGTTACTCAAAAACACCAATGTAACACAAATAAGAAAACCGCGGGCTTCACGCTCATCGGCCCGGGTTCATTTCGCCACCTTGAAGTAAATCTCGTCCACCACCTCGTGGTACGTCTTGAGCTCGTACAGCTGGACCTTGAAGTAGGGCGAAGACAGGACGTTTGTCAGGACCATGGGGTTGAGGTTCATAGTCTTCTCGTTGCCCCATAACGGCAAGACGTTACCGTGTTTCCCGCCGGCCGGTTTGCTCACGGCCTGCTGCTGTTGTTGCTGCTGACTAACCGCCATGGCAGTTGCTTCACAACGCCATTAAACTAACGTTACTAAACTAAAGAAAACGACCGTTTCCCCTAACGAATATCGCGGCAACGCGTTCAACGAGGTGAGCGAGTGGCGGACCGACGTCTCTTAATTCATTCGAATTTGATTTTAGATCGTATTTTCTGCGATTCGAAGACGTACGCAAAGCGTTCAGTTAACGTTACGCCGAGAGTTGTGAGGACAAGATGGCGCACGGAAGAGAGGCGGCGGAAAGGGACGGGACAGGAAGCAAGGCTGGGGTTGCCAAGTTGTCACAGTAAAATGCTTATTTTCTCCCTAGAAAGAAGAAATTAGGGAAATGCTTTAGAAAGCGCGAGTACAAATCATTTATAAATGTTGTTTTTAAAATCAATAATAACATATCCATGTATTTCAATGTGAAAATAAAAACAATTAGGTTCGTCTTCAGGTGTAAAAAAAAGTTAATCGCTAACTGCATTGGTTAGGAATATGTTTTACGCAGGACTTGGCAACACGATCCTCCAGCGTGGTTTACAACAGCTTGTACCTGACTGCAATGTCTTGCAGAGTTCATATACATATTATTGTAGGCGCTTATGTTTTTCTATGTGCTCTTGGTGTTGTGTGGCAGTAATGCTCTAAATATATTATAAGGCCAAGACTGCACGTTTTTAAGATGTTTATTATGATTATGCGCCATGTATTCTAACTTAATATAATAAATAACATAGATGTAAATTGTGTATCACCAGCAATTATAACATTTATTTCAGATGTGCAAAGACAACGACCAAGCATAGCAAGTTAGCAACAAATTAAAATACAGAATCAAATACTTGAACTATGTAACGGTTTTATTTTTTTTAAACAAAATGTATTCTTAAAATGTAACGTATTACAGTGAAGCACATATACTGCATGTTGAATTTTGTCTAAACTTATTTACATATATACTTCATGACCTGTATGATTTGAAACATCCAAAATATCATAAATCTTTATTTCTTTGACAGTTTTTCTATAGTTTGACTGTTGTCGCTATCAGATAAATTAAATTCATGTTTTTTTCCTTATATACATTCTTAAAAATATAACAGTTTTGTAATCTACAATATGAAATTTGATAAATAGCCATTTTTATTAGCCTTTAAAATCGGCATGTTCTTTCAAACACATTTTTTCAGTAATAAACTATAAAATATCCCACACTTACAAACCCCTTTCAAAAACACAACAACATGAAATAGATCCTGAATCCTGGCTCAGGTCTTCAGCTCTCCTTAGCGGAAAAGGAATGCCTGTAAAATGATTTTGATTATGCCATTTTAACAAACAGTCCACTATTTGCAGCATCCATCCCTGTGCAACTGTTTGAGTCTTGTTTATGATGACAAAATGCTGACAGCACTAAACTGGGACCTTAGAAACTGACTCGTTTGTGGGTCACTTTGCCTTTGTGTTGAACTAACAGCCATACAGTACAGACCATCTTAGCTGTCATCTGTTTACTGTATATTTACACAATTTTCTTTTAAATCAAAACATCTGTAACATTTTAATTTGACCTTTATGGATGGTCTCACAAAAAGACAGAAATATGATTTCAAGTTGTCCACTTGAAATCAGTAGTAAATTAGAAGGCCTATACTTGATTATTTTTTCAAGGAAATATCAGACAATCCAAAGTGCATCAGTGGATTTATAAAAGCTGATCTTTATATAAAAAATAGTCCTGATTCTGTAATACATCTTTTTAGTTCCACCAGTGGTTCCAAGTGTCTGTGAGAACTATAAGCATCTATTTTTGGTAAAAGAATACCAATCCAAGTATGTCCTGTTACTTTGAGCTTAAGCAAAGCTTCTGTCTGTCTTCAGCGCTTTACCATTAGGGGGAGCAGTGATTCCACAAATTCCTAGAGCCCATGAATGTGTCAGGAGTCCAGTATAGAACTGCTACTTGTGATCGAAGACAACTGCTGTCCTGTCATTTGACACAGGATATTACATCCCCTTCCCCATGGACGCTCAGTCTAGCGTTTTATAACCACCTGTTCAAAAGCTCCTGCACCAACCCTGAATGATGGAAAGACAGAGACAGAAGGCATTATATAACATTACGCTATATTACATTACAGAATTACATTACCACAGTCTGCAATTTTATGATAATGTCAGAGCTCATGTAACATAATACCTCTCTGTAATCCGCTTCTTATAATGCAAAACACAATGACCATGTATCACACAAGGACGGCATAAGCGGACAAGGCCAGTTGCTCTGGTGACCTTGCGGCAGAGAAAGTTACATAATGTATCTCACCTGGTGTGCTGAGAGCCCAGTGCAGTGCTGCCTCCTGGCCCAACAAATAGTCGCAGACCCTCCTCTGCAACACACACACACACACACACACACACACACAATTAATTAAGTGCAGAGGCTTAAGAAATTTTATATATATATATATGTGTGTATGAAGAGTTCATTTGCAAAAACCGATAACATTTTATTTTTCAGAAATACATTTTTTTATTGCGCATTCCAAGTAATATCAATCAAACTGCAGTTGGGTTGTTTTGATTAAGTAATAATAACTTAAACAAATACAGGTCATTTACAAAATTAAAGTTCATGGAAAGTATGTTTGTTTCATATAAAAAGTTTGTTTTGTAGCAAAAGCAGATAACTCCACATTTCATGCTTTAGAGTAAAAAACACTGGTTTAATCTTTGTAATCTCCTCAAATGACAATGTAGATGCCTGACAAACATTGTTGTTGTGATCATAGATTTATGGACGTGATTACACACAATACACTGAGCTTTTCCCTCACCATTGTAACGTGCAGCTTTTGCAAGGCTCCGTGAAAACGTTTAAGCTTTTATTTTCATTTTTAGCCCTGATGAAGATATCACAGGTTTATCAAGTTCGTCGGCATTATCCATCCTCGATCACTTTTAGTCAGCTTTGATGAAACTCATCTCAGCTAGCACGTCTTTTCAAAGTAAAAGTAGCCTCGTCTGATTCGCTAAAATGGATTTATCGGCTTCTGTTCAAAAACAACAAGGGCGCTTGGCGGCTTCTGCAGTAAAACGTGAACTCACGATGCCTTGAAACAGGACAATACCGGCTTTTTTGACAAATCGTGTTTAGGTTCAGATCCCGCTATATGTGGAGAATAATGTACGGTTTTTTGCAAATTAACTTAATATATATATATATATATATATATATAAACCCTCATATCAACTGGTGGATGATAAAAAGGGCAAAAACCTCCCTAATGATACCATAATGATATACATATATAAGACGTTCCTTATGTTCATCAAGGCTGCATTTATTTGATCAAAAATAAAGAAAAAGGCAATATTGTTTTAAATTGTAATAATATTGTGATATAAAGCTGAATTTTCATCAGCCATTACTCCAGTCTTTAGTGTCACATGATCCTTCAGTGTGTTAATATAATAAATAGAGTTTTTGATTAAATAAATGCAGCCTTTATGAACATAAGAAACTTATTTAAAAACATGAAAAATATTACTGATCCCAAACTTTTAAATGGCAGTGTATATTAGTTAAACTAATAATGAATAGTAACAATATTTTAAGATATTTTTACTCATGTCAATCTCAGCACTTACAAATTGTTTTGCAATTGAGTTTTATTTGTTAACATTAAATTAATGCACTGTGAACAAACATTAACAAACAATGAACAATTCTATTATAATAACATTTTTACTAACTAAAGATTAATAAATGCTTTAGAAAATATTTGGCTGATAATTAGTTCATGTTAGCGAACGCATTTACTTTTTAAAGTTAACAAACGGTACCATTTTACAGTAAGTTCTCAGTTTTTAACATTAAAATGTAAAAGCGTTAGCTAACATGAATTACAAGATGTTGGAAAAGATGCTGTGGTAACAGTTTAAAGTGGCTGTCTCCGAGGTCTATTCATGAGTCAGAGAGAGAGAAGAGGGGAAATTTAACCATCTGTTTGTTTGAGACTGTAGTAACCATAGTAAACATTCATCTTACAAAGCCACAATCTGGTGCATATTAGAGTGCAACTAAGCATCTGTGGTAAAACACAACTCAAAATTTCCTTATTCAGAGTTTGTGTCTTGTGAATGCATTGAGCGCCTACTATGGGGCAGTGGAATACAGTGTGCTGTGATGTGAAGGTCAGTGTGAGCTGGTCATATACGACATGTTTCCATGTGTGTGCATCTGTTGGCTGTTGACCACAGCCTGGTGTTATGGAGATGATGGGAGGTTGCTAACAAAATATACTAGAAGCAGATGTGTTGTGTGGTGCTCTATACTAGAAGCAGATGTCATAATATGTGCGTGTGAGACTTTCCTTGCCAAGTCACAATGTCGTTCTGGTAGATTTTTAAAGGGAACAATAGCATTCCCCAAAAGTCCACTTATTATGTTAGTCTTTTTGTAACAGGCAATTCCAATGATCATCCAATGAACCTTATCTGAATGATTTCTGACAGATCATGTGACATGAAGACTGGAGTAATGATGCTGAAAATTCAGCTTTGCCATCACAGGAATACATTACATTAAAATATGTTCAGATAGTTCAGAACAGTTATTTTAAATGGTAAAAATGCTTCACTATTTTTACTGTATTTTTGATATAATAAATGCAGCCATGGTGAGTATAAGAGACTTCTTTCAAAAATATATAACAAATCTTGCCAACCCCAAACTTTTAAACAATAATGTATGTCTTGATAATACATTCAACTCTGCTATTTCTAGCGAGCAAGTAAAATCCATTTTTACATGATATGGCTTTTTAACAGGATTTTTTAACATCTGGACTGTAAATGCTGAATGCATCAAGGAGCTTTCTAAAAGTACCTTCATTACTGGAGTCCAGTATGCTGCGGCTGAAGTCTTGACCCTGTAAGATAGTCTCAATGATATCATCAGCATCCACTCTGGTAGCATCCACTCGCTTTAGCTGAGACTCAACGGAGTCCTGTTTTACAGGGTGCCTGAAATACAAACATATACAAGACTTCACTAAACGATTTTTCTACAACACACATTTTGCAGGAAGTGCTAACGCACACACACATGTACCTGTTGGCTGTGATCCCACTGTGGGACGGAGTGGTCAAGTACTGGGGTAAAGGTGTGCAGGCCTGTGTGCGGGACTCTCTGTCCTCACTGGGCTCTGGTAGGCTGCCAATCCCAGTGGAGGCACTGCCCACAGACAAGTTCCTCCTATGAGAGAGCTCCGTCAGGCTGGAGCAGCGCGAATGACCTGTACTGTAGCCTACAAGAATGTCCAGACTGATCAATATTATGAAATTATAGAATGCAAAAAGTCATAGAATAAAAAGATAACAGAAAAGCAAAACATTTGGTGTGAATAAACAGACCGGAAAACTTGGACTGCTGGCTGGCGTAACTGGCTGTTCTTGAGTGACCACACTTTCCCAGTTCATCTGGAACAGAACCATGACTGAAGCCACTTTTTACTAGGTTTTCTAGAATAATAATAATAAAAAAAAATCATTGTTACCAATACCATCATTGTGATTTTTGGAACTGTTGAAATGCAAAGTAGACTTTACTAGATCTTTAAGAAAACCAAATATAGGAAAAAGTTTGGAATACTTATTCAATTTTTTAAAAATTAATAAATTACAAAAAAGTATTATTTAATACTTTGTAATAATATTTCACAGTATTTTTGATCAAATAGCAGCTTTCGTGTACATAAGAGACTTCTTTCAAAAACATAAAAAAGCATATTATTCCAAACTTGGCTGGTATATAGGCAGTGATTTTTGTGTGAGGATTGTGGAGGTACCTGTACAGATAGGAGTTGTACTCGGTGTCTCTCCTCTTCTGTCCTCATCTAGACATGTCTCTATTTCTCCTGGAAAACCAATGGTCATTGCAGTGGATGGAGGCCTGGAAGAGTCAAAATATCTCCATTAAAACAAACATACAAAACATAACAAATCATCAAAATAGGACATTGTTGCATATACAAAAATCCCATAATATACTATTCTTAACTTAAACAGTAACTTATGAAGGATGCAGTACTACTCTATAGGTACTTCAGATTAACATGAGATTGGGTGAAACTGTTTGTTATTGCTCCTTTAAATATTTTTAACAAAACTATATTTAAAGAAATTTATTTAGATATTTAAACTAATTCTTTACTTGAGAGGCTTAATATATATATAAAAAAAAAATGAAACATTTCTAATTAAGTGTTTAATAGAAGAAAGTCAGTCATACAGGTCTGAAAAAATAAGGCTGAGTAAATGATGACAGAATTGTATTCTTTTAATAAACTGAACCCAGCCAGGCCATGTAAACTATATAAAATATTTCTAGAGAAAGAATAATCTATAAAACACAGATTTCAGGGGATATAATCCATAAAGTACTAATCTCTCATTTCACTGGTTTTAGTGCCTATGACAGCCAGAGCTAAAAGCACTTGAGGCGCAGTAGGAGCGCTCCCACACACACACATAACACTGCACACACACACACACACACACACACACACACACACACACACACACACACACACACACACACACACACACACACACACACACACACACACACACACACACACACACACACACACACACACACACACACACACACACACACACACACACACACACACACACACACACACCGGGAAACACCACCAAACACTTTGATTTATGAGTGCGCGTGACTATTTTTGACAACCATCCACAGTGAAGCAATGATACAACTCTCACTAGAGCACGATTCACAAGTCTATGACGACAGAAGTGAGACACACACGCCTCTTCATGGAGGTTTATTTATCACTCATTTCAGAGTCAGAACACTGTACGGTTGATTTGATGGGAGATTGTGTGCCAGCTCGCTTTCTCATAACAGGAAGCACACCTTTCAGTGTTTCTGGGTGCTGTGTGAGATGATTAATATAACCGCCTCTAAATGTCCGGATTAATGTCAACTATTTCAACGTGCATGTAAACACATCCACACAATTACTCCAATATACTAGAAATACCAGTGCTTCAAACACAAGTGAATCTGAATACAACCAGACCTACATAAAGAGAGAGGGCAGTGAAAAAGAAAACGCATTCATTTTTCTTCACAAGAACCCCATAAATAAATGTTTTAATGTTAATTACTGATCAGAAATGTGTTTTTTTATTATCAACAACCTTCCTATTATTAGTGTTGAATAATGTAAAATTTTCATAATTGTGCTACTTCTAACACTTATCATTCAGAAACCATTTCACTATGCTGATTTGATGCTCAATTATTTTTGGTATTAAAAAATAACAAATGTGCAGCTTAATATTTTTTCGGAAACCGTGATGCATTTTATTGAGGATTCTGTAGTCTTTACGATCACTTATGATCTGAATTGAATGAAAGTATAATTTGTTTTGAAAAATCTTACTGCTTACTTTAGAATAGTTGAGTAAACATACCACCTCAACTAATAATCAGAGGTTTCAAGCTGCAGACACCTCTGTGTTAAAAAAACACCACCTGACAGTGTCTGACGGTCAACCCTGTCTAACTAAACATCACCAGGAAGCGGTTGAACCAGACTTCCTGTGCTCATGCAGTCCTAGACATTGGTGTCAGAAAAACACTTGCACAAGCACGTTGGCATAGCCACACAGACACGCAAACAAATACAAAGCCAGCTGCGTCTGCTATTGTCATTCTGAGCTGCTGGGTTGAGCCAGCTCGACCAGCATGGTCTTTCTGTATCACTTGTTGAACTTAAATACACCAGGTTGTGCCATGCTGGAGACCAGCATTCAAAACATGAGCTGGTCTTTTCAGAAGGATGCAGATTTTGATTCACATATGAAATGTAAACTTGTATTATTACAAATAAGTATATAAACAATTAAGGGACAACTTACGTTTTAAAGCAAGGATCCCCCGACATTAGCTGCATACTGATTATCACCTAGAGAAAGAGGCAGGGGTGGTGAGTATACGCATACACATACAGTAAGAGATAAAGCAGTGGAAAATTGTATTTTCATGAAGGATATCATGGCTTTAAAAATGTGATTGACTGAGCCACTGTAAGATTTGAAGCTACTGTAATAATAGCCCATTTATGCACAATATACACATAAATTAATCAATTCACATAAATATATCGTACAAGATTGACACTACAATTTTAAGACAGATACACATTCTTATTTTGTTTAAAGGTATTTAGTTAAGCGTCTCATAATGCATAACAAATTCTTATTGTTTTACTTAAAATATTATTTAAAAATGCAACAAATGTTTAATTAATATCTAATATTTTTGAAAAAATATCATACTGAATATATTAATATTGTGAAATAATGTTGATAATTAGTATTACATGCGAGTAAAACCCAAACCCAATATTAAAGAATCAAAAAAGTTGACTTATACTATTATGTTTAATAGTCTCTAAAAGAAGAACCATTTTTTATTATTGTCACTTCTGCTTTTCAACTTAAAGTATAGTTTTAAAAATAAAATTACAGCATAATATGCATTTTATTATTATTAATAATAATGTCATTAATAATAGTTTTTCATAATTTTTATTAATAATAATAATATTCTTAACCATTTCTAAATAATAATAATAATAACGTTACTTGTGAGAACCATTGTTGGGTGTAAGGGCCCAATTATCAGCAAACCCAATATTAAAGAATCAAACAGAAAAGTGTGAATATTGAGAAAATAGAAAACATCCCGTATATAGTGTAAAATAACTGTAATGCATCACAGGACTTGTTTCTATAATAAACTTACATATATGGCAACACATGGGTGTTCAAATGTCAATGGACTGCAGTGATACAAGTTAAAATGGTCTGGTCATGTGTGGCTCTCAACAGCTATAAATGTGCAGGCCTGTGTAATTTTGGGTGCGCTGCGAACAGCTCCAGGCGGAGGTGGAAGGATACAGGCCTGTGGAATTCTGGGGGCGCTGTGAACAGCTCTAGGCGTAGGTGGGGGTTGTGGATTGGAAAACACAGCTCAACACAGGCCGAAGCATGCCACACATAACTCACGTGAAACGGAACATGAAGTAACACAACACCGCACACAGATCTGAGGGGACACGCCCCTCACCCGTCCCCTAGCAACCGCATGTTTATGATGAAAAATAAACTAGAAAATATAATACATGGGACATGCCGTCTCAAGACAAAGGGGACAACTGTGCATCTTCATTATACAGTTTTCTGCTATATTTGTGTGTGTGTGTCTGTGTACCTTCAGTATAGAGTTGTCCTGACGTGTGTTTTTGGTGTTGTATCCCTCCAATAGGCAGCGCCGTATGGTGCTTCCTGAACCGGCAAACTCAGCCAAGTTTAAATCAGCAAAGCCAAGCTGTGTGACACACACACCGTATCAGTGCCAGTGGTCTGATTGAAAAAGTCTTCATAATCCACGGATAAACTGAGCTTACCTTTGCAAATGTCTTCCCACCTTTGAGCTCCTTCATAAAAGAAAAAAACATAGAATGTTATACAAACCTGCAATAATTAAATATGTTTAACAAGACAAATATCATTTATGTATTTAATTACATTTTATTAACCGATGTCTTTGCTACTGAACCTTCGCTGATCCAATTCAACCATACTAAGCAAAAATAACACATTTGTTTCATTTTTGTCATTGCTAAATAGTGTTGAACTTTCTTCTTCTGCATCATATTCTTCATGCAATTTGCTTGAGCTGTGCTCTCTACTGTACAGACATGAATTTACATTTCCTATTTATTTCACTTTTGTTGTGAAAGGGCTTTTACGTTTGTAAAATAAATAAATTTTTTATATAAAAAACAAACAAGCAACTCTTAAAAAGTAACTCAAAAGTAACAAAACACATTACTTTCCATAAAAAGTAAGATAATAGTTTCTTTTTTTAGGGGTAACGCAATACTTGTAATGCATTACTTTTAAAAGTAACTTTCCCCAACACTGAGGATGTTAAATCATAAAATCATACCTTTCTTACAGATATCCGAAAAACACACGGATCCAACACCCCTGTCCCTGCATTAGCACTCATCTTACACAAGAAGGAGAATCTTTTCTTCCATTTAACACAATTCACCAGAACTGGCTCTCTACAGAGAAAAAAACACAAGAAAGTTAATGTAGATAGTGTAGACAGACAAGACATACAGATACAATGATAGAATGACTGAAAAATGAAATGACAGACAGACAGATAGATGAAATCTGAATACAGTGTTTACTGTCTTTGCCCCAATACACAAGGACATCTCTATACGCTCTATCATTACCACTGTGATTTAGACAAAGCATTTGTCAAGGGAGATTTGAATGAAAAGGCACATTACAGTAATGTCTGCAGGGAGAGTATTACTTTGTTACAATGTCTGTTACATCATATTTACTCTGGTTGTGAAATACTGTGCATTCTGTAAGGAATATTTCAGAATAATGCTTCCTGCAGCAGTTTTTCACTGACTTTGTGCATGTTGTTCCTGAAAACAAAGTTACACTAATGCCAAGTAAACCTTCAGCTGTGGTGTTTATGAGGAGGAACGTCTGGAATTCCGACAGATATGAATGTAACCGTTTTGTAAAATGCACACTACTGTTGCCACAACAAGTCCAGCCTCGACGGTTAGAGGAAGGAAACATTTGCGAATCAGACACTGTTGAGCAGAACACCCCTCTCATTCACCCCCTGCCAAAATACACGTTCCTCTAAAACAAAATCATCTGCAATGCTCGTAAAATGTCTCGATATCATTTCAGATTTAAGTGAGCCAAAAGAAATAAAGACAACACGTGAACATAAAACAAGCAATGCTTGTCATCTGTCATTAAAAGCCTTTGATCATCTCCAACTCATTCAACATTAATCAGGTAACCTAATCAAAATTAATCAATTATTTCAAGATTAAAAAAGGCTTGATGTCCTTGATCACTCATACAATAGAATCAGGAACAGAAATACATATGATTTAACATTACTTCATATTGATATTAAATAACGTCTGGACATTAATTTTAAACACACACACACACACACACACACACACACACACACACACACACACACACACACACACACACACACACACACACACACACACACACACACACACACACACACACACACACACACACACACACACACACACACACAGTAATATAAAACAATATACAGGATAAACTGAGTTGGTCTCACCTCGAAGACTCATCTGAAAAGCCTCCGTCCGTCAGTCGAACCTTGCAGAACAGAACTCCATTCACGTAAGGGACCGATGACAGCTCTTCCAGCTCCATATCAACTTTAAACTTGAACCTCTTCTTTTTCATCATGATGAAAGCCATTGATCGAATAATGTGAAGGACGACAGATTTGCTGTTATACTCCACGAATGGGATTTCAGGAGAGGAACCCAAACGCTTTGACGCGCCACATGGTGTGTGTGTGTGTGTGTGTGTGTGCGTGCGTGCGCGCGCGCGGGACGGTAGTTTTTAAACGCTGCTGTGTGAACTGCGTTGAACTGACAACTGACGACACTTTAAAATAAAAGTCCATCCAAAATATCTCATGCTTACAATAAGATATAATTAATATATAACATTATTTATTTACGTGAAAGAATTACATGTATTTTATAGCAATGGAATCTAAAGTTATTTATTTTTATTTTATCTTATGTTAATTGGTCTATTTTTTGGAGCTTTTATGGATGAAATAATATGATATAGGAGAATATGGAGCTCGATCGAGGAGGCTAAACACTTCAATTTTATTCAGAGGCACTATTCTATTTCAATAATACAAATAAAAATGTACATGCAATTTAATTTAATAGAACAATAGACTTATTTTAGAATATAAAATAATAATATTTATGCATGTACGTATAAATTGTATTTATATTTCTGTGTACATTTGTATTTATATATTTTTTAGAAATATATGTAAACCCAAAGAGGGCTTTTGTGGCCGTCTTAAAGGCCAATTAAAAAAAGGAGAAATAATGTGGTCTTGGAGAACCCCTACTGGTCGAAGTTGTAACATTATCATAAAGCACATTCTGTTTCTTTCTAATTTTTAGGTAAAGGAAAGGGGAAAAGGAAAAATATTAAGGTAAAGGTAGACAGGTAAAATAACAGAATTTCATATGAATCGAGCGTAGGTATGTTTTATGACTTTGATCTTTAATTAATATTTGATTACTTGACGTAATAGCAGAAAGTAAAAGTTGAAAGTTTGACTTTTATTTGAGTTTATTGGACCATTCATCACCATCATCATCATCCCTTTATTATATAAAGAATATAAACATATAAAAGGAAGCACAACACAACATATTAATAACAATTAAGAAAAATACACAATAAAAATACAGTTTAAAACATTATATATAATGCTGCTTGGAGTATAAAGAAAAGAGTATGTAAATGTAAATGGAGCAAACACATGAAGTATACTGTATTATACATGAGTTATGGTTGTGCATTGATTCATTTCAATTTAAAACGTTATTGACTGCTAAATCAACTTTCTGAGTGAGCAAACTAACAGTCCACCAGAGGGAGACACATCACCACGAAAGCACTACTAACCCGTGAACACAGATTACAGCGTCGTAATCTGACATCAAAGCTACTTTAAATAAAAAATAAGAAATTAGATCAGTAAGTGGGCGATTTAAAGTTTAAATAACGCGTTGATTTTACTGTTAGCAGCATTCAGTACAGTGTAGTTCAACATTAAAACACCAACAGTAAAACGATAGTGTTAGAGAACATGTAAAAACGAAAATTACCATTGCAGCTGCTTTTAAAAACTTAAATAACCAATCACCATCGTCAATACATAATTAGACATATTCATCAGCCAATCAGAAGCGTTTGTTACAAGGGTTTACCTCCTCTTCCACATCTGCCTCGTTAGCGCTTCAGCCACCTGTAGGCATTCTTGGTTATGACGCCAATCACGTCCCGATTTGCAACCAAGAAACGTCTCATAATCAACCATGAAGGTCGTTCGATCGTTGATTCGCTTATAACGAATAGGCTAATTGATCAAACACGAACTCCCGGGATTTACAATAAAGTTATGTTTTAAAGTAAGTCAGTGTTTTTCTAAAAAGTTAACATGTGCATAATATGCGCATGAATTAGTTAATGGATAGTTACTAATGATTACTAACGTTACATCAGCAACTAATAAACATTCAACATGATTCATAGATTACGTAATAAATACATTGTTATCAGTTAAATGTGCCATAATGTATTAGTTCCCTAATAACATATTATATTATGTAAATTGATATGTTACCACAGTGGTCAAAGCTATTTACTCCAACTTCCCGTTGTCTGCTTTAATTAATCATTGCTATTATTTGCAAAGATATCAATATGTCATCTTGGTTCTTTTTTTAGATTTTTTCTTCCCTGCTTGTTTCTTCTGCTGGGAAAATATAAAAATGATAAGAATAATAATAAACATCTCACACATAAATAACAAGGTAAACAGGTATCTGTTATTTATGTGTAGCTTTGTTTTATTATTTATTTAGGCTAAGAACTATGTGGAAAATGTTTGTTTTTGGTTTACTTTTATTATTTTCTTTGCAAACAAAATTGCACTGCAGTTTGTTTTGGTTTGCTAATTATTTTCATTTTATCAAATTGCTGCAAATGGTTTTGTTTGCTAATAAAATTGATGTGTGAAAATTGCGTGTTCTAAATTTTTTATTGATTAAAAATCAGCAAATAAAAAGGTTTGTTAATCTTGTCTCACAATGGTGCCTAATTTTCTCAATAAAAAGCTACAAAAAAAGTCTTCCATATTACATAACAAAAACACACAATAAAAACAGCAGAATAGGGCAAAAATATAATTTATAGTAAGTAAACTAGCACAGCATATTCATATATTTTGTTATGATAAGAAAATCACAAACCATAAATTGTTGCATCGTGTGTTTATTTTCTATTTACATTAAAAAAAAATGTTGATATTTTTTTTTTTTATCGAATATCTCTATATTAGGATTTGCGGAGCGTCACAAATCTCTCTCCGTTTTGGACATTCTGTGAAGAGAGCACCCTTTGCGACTGACACTACTGAGAGAGTAAGAGTGCATTTACGAGGACGACTTATTTTAAACTAAGCAAAGATGACACACGCGTACAAGCGTTAAACGGACACATACGAATAAAGAATCGCGTCGCTGTGCCTCTTCTTGGTTCTTCTTGCTTCTTTACCTCGACTAATGTGGCCTTGGCGCAGATTACATAAATAAATGTTTTATCCTCATGGAACTAGTCAGATGAGCTACATACGGATATTTATATTTCTTGCAAAATAATAGATAAGGCTCTGCTTCTGACATGCTTTGCAATAAATTGCTGTGGTACATTTAATTAATATACAATCATGCCAAGTAAGTAAACTATGAATAAGAAAATAAATATATATTTACTATCTCTCTCTCTCTCTCAAAGTATTGCTGTTATTTGCTACAAATAAATAAAGAATTGAGATATTAAATGGGAACTCTTTATTGCAAAATATTTAAACATTTAATCTCACCTATGTATGCTTTGTTTATTAAATTCAAATAATAATGTAAATGCTTACAGTAGTGTCAGTAAAGCTTGGAGAGAGAGAGAGAGAGAGAGAGAGAGAGAGAGAGAGAGAGAGAGAGAGAGAGAGAGAGAGAGAGAGAGATTTCTGAATGATTCCACATGCTGAATGAATTCAGTGACACTCTCAGTGAACGGGACGCAGCGGCGCTTTTCCCTTCTCGGTTTGGGAAGGAGGACTCACTACAGTCGGTGCAGCATGTGAAAGTCAAACACAGGCGACTTCCTCCTCTTTTCTTTTTACACATTTGCAGCCAGTCTCTGATCATTAAGCAATTCCACCGCACTGATTTCTCCACTGAAATGCCGTCATGCCACGCGTGAATGTCCGCTGGATTATTACGGTGCTCGCGGTGGAGCTCGCGACACTGTCCGCCGCGCACGCTCACAGCTGTCACGAGGTGAAAACTGCGTTTCAGGTGCGTCAGATCGGCCAGCTGAAATGGGTGCCGGAAACACCTGCTACAGGTGAGTGTGAACGCCACGTGCAACTGTTTGTCATCTTGGTGAAGAGCAGTTTTTGTAAATGCTGTTGTTTGACTGACCAAAACTGTGTATACTTAAATTTTTGTCCTTGTTTTTTTTACCATGCGATGCCTCCAAATAACTATATGGTTTATAGTAAAAAAAACATAGGTCCTTTTTTGGATCTTTTTGTTTGTTTACTTGTACCATAGAGTTTTTGAAGCAACATTATCTGTAGTTAATTAGGTGTTTGTGCAGAAACAACTGTATGGTTACTAAGGGAAACTTTTTAATTGTGGCGCAACAACCAGGTGCTTTGGGTCCAATATTGTTTCATAGCACATTTTAATGATTAAAGGTCATATTTAAAGGAATAGTTAACCCAAAAAATGATAATTTGATGGAAATGTCCTCACTCTTAGACCATCCAAGATGTAGATGAGTTTGTTTCTTCATCTGAGCAGATCTGGAGAAATAAAGCATTGCATCACTTACTCACCAATGGATCCTCTGCAGTGAATGGGTGCCGTCCGGACAAGAGTCCAAACAGCTGATAGAAGCATCACAATAATACACATCACGACTCCAGACCATTATATTCCATCATTAAGATGTTTTTAACTTCAAAACGTTGCTTCTGGCTAAAACACGAGTCCTCTATCAATAATATTGCTTTCTTTTGAGCACAAAATTATTTTTTAAACAAGTGCTATTAAACCACAAAGAAGTACTCTCAAGGTATCCTATTAAAGGGTTTTGTCTGAATCATTATTTTAGTTGCACTGCCCAGGGACTCCATTTCTAGTCCTGTCAGATTCTTTCCAGTGTAACTGGAATTCCAATGTTACTTTAGCATCCTAAAAATTCCCACAGTGCGCTGTTAAAAACCATCAGCTGCTCACTGTATTGACTTACTGGAAATGTTGTCATGTCTGCATGTTTGGCACTGTACTTTAAAAGCTGAAATGAAGAAACACGATAAACAGTCATTGGTTGCTTACCATTATGCAGAGCATGATTGGATTGATTCCTAATTAGTATGTAGAGTCAAGTTGTTCAAATATATTTTATAATCAATATTTTCATCAGCCTGCCACTGAAATTTAAGCGTATTTATTTAATTATTTAGTAGTTCCTGTCAGGAAAATGTAATGTAACCAGCTTCCATTTAGAAGGTTTTACAAGTTCATTGACTGATTTTTTTGCCCAACAAAGTTTGTGTGAATGCCCATGTGTGCTGTAAGGCTCTGGACTCTGCACTGTGCGTCTTGGTAAGCTTCAGACAAGGATCGTGTCAGGTTAAGGGAATCAGTGTTGACAGATGTATTCAGCCAGCTGCTTTGATGCATGATTCAGGGAACAGGAGCGAGTCTGGAATGACACCGGCCCAGCTCACGCGGGTCTAGAGTTCTCACAGTACTTGAACTCACACCCAGGTCCGGTTCTCCTATGACAGGAGTGTCCATCCTGCTCCTAGAGATCAACCTGCATAGTTTAGTAATCAAATACTACTCTTACACACTTGAATAAGCTCATCGAGGTCTTTGGGGTCGCTTGGAAAGGTCAGTGGGTCTAAAACACAAGCCAGCTACCTTTCTATAGTCAGTCATTTGCTCTATCTATCGATCTGTCGATCGTTCATTCTATCTATCGATCTATCGTTCTATCATGAAAATCATGCTGTCAATTGATCTGTCTATCACTTTATCATTTTATCATTCTCTGTATCTATCATTTTGTCATTCTATACATTGTTCTACCTGTCATTTATCTACCTCTCGATCTGTTGTTCTATCTTTTTATAAATTCATCATTATATAATTTGATCATTTTATTGTTATATAGCTCTCTATGGTTTTAGCCCTCTATCTATCATTGTATATTTCTGTCATGTATTGTTTTGTTGTATCATTTTATCGTTATTTCCATTGTTTTAACTATCACTCTATCATTCGGTTCATCATTCTATAATTGTATCTATTGTTTTGTCTATTGTTCTGTCATTTTATCTATTGTTTCATCTATCATCCTTGTTCTAGCGCTTTGTCCATTTCAAGACGACTTTAACTTTTTCCTTTCAAATGACAAGAAAAGAAGACTTTTCATGACAAACTTGGGTAATGATTAATTTTTTTTTAAATATCAGTTCATTTTAATTCAGACAGAGCACCTACTGTACTGTCAAAGTTGAGTGGTCAAACTAAACTACCATCTTTCAGACAAGGTGTGTGAAACACCTGTTCTTTGGCTGAGACAGATCTAAATTCAAAATCAGAATCATAAAGAACTTTATTCAGATTTATTGTCATGTATGGTTGCACATACAAGGAATTTGTTTTAGTGTCACAGCTTCCAGTACACAAAGAAAACAACAACAACAACACACAGATAATAAAAAATAAGATGTGAATAATACACACACACACACACACACACACACACATATATGAACCACAAAAATACAATTGTATGTACAGGTGTGCTATAGAACAGAAATTGAATAAAAAAATAAGATGTAAGGATGTAGGGTGATGATGAATAAATAAGGTTATTGCACATTTTTTATTGCACAGTGGGAGAACATGTAACCGTTCATGAGGTAGATTACCTGGGGAAAGAAACTGTTCTTATGCCTGACTGTCCTGGTATTCGGTGCTCTGTAGCGCCAACCAGATGGCAAAAGTTCAAAAAGGAGATGGCATGAATGTGAGAGATCCAGAGTGATTTTCTGAGCCCTTTTTCTCACTCTGGATGTATACAGTTCTTGGAGGGTGCACCAATAATCCTTTCAGGAGCCCGAACTGTCCTCTGTATTCTTCTGATTTCTGATTTTGTATCTGAGCCAAACCAGACAGTTATTGAAGTGCACAGACTCCATGATGGCCGAGTAGAACTGTGTGAGCAACAGTGTTAATTTTGGCAGGCATTTTTGATTTAGTGTTAGTCTTTATCTTGAGACGAAAATCCTTAATAGTCTTAGTTACATTTTAGTCATTTGAGTCTTTCATAGTTTTAGTCGACGAAAAGTCATTGCATTTTTGTCAACTTTTAGTCATTACTTTGTCAAACTGCAGTTACCAACATTTATTTTGGTAGCTATTTTATATGTAGTATTCAAACAAATATAGTCATCAATGCTTCTCTATTTAGACCAAATCAATGAAGCTTATAAGAAATTTGAATCAAAGATTGAATTTGAAAAAACTGTAATACATTTACATTTTTTGATAGAGATACAAATTAAACTATTTTTCAGATAAGTAGGTTTACTTAAGTATACATTTATTTAACATCTTTTGTTGGTTAACATTGATGACAAAGATCATTAGGAATGCTGTCCCTTTAAGACGGAAGGTATGCATGTAATATTGACACACATTCAGTTTTCACCCACCTGTTTATGTTCACTTAAGCCATAACCGACTGTATTTATGTCAGATACTCTACACGATAGACATTTAGATTGCTGTGTGTGTATTTGATCACTGAGAACTGAGCGCGCGCTGTATGGGAACTGAAGAAGTGGAGCGTGCGTGAGAGAGCACTTCTATCAGCGCGATTCCGCCTATCCCGCCTTCACTAACTTTAAGTTAATCGACAACGAATTGTGACTTCCGGGAAAAACGGGACGTCTGGTCACCCAGTCCCTAACCCCTCAGGTGCTGAGGCCATTGTTTCAGATTGCTAGTTCATGTTCTGGTAGCCTATATCCATCCACTGCGGCTGCCATACTGAGACTACATATGCAAACGCCCCTCATCCAATGACAGGGATGCACATTTTGAAAGACAAGACAGTTAACTTGGCTTATAGGATGCATTTTGAATGTCCGGTAGTCCTCAAATAACATTTTAGTCCCGTCTTGTTAACGAAGACACAACATAAATTTTGTCATAGTTTTTATCATCAGATATTACTTTTAACTCGTCAACGTCTCGTCTTAGTCACAGAAAAAAGTTTCGTTTGACGAATATTTTTTGTCGTCGTCTTCGTCGACGAAATTCACACTGGTGAGCAACTCCTGTGGCAGGTTGAATTTCCTCAGCTGGCGAAGGAAGTACAATCTTTGTCGGGCTTTTTTAGCAATGGAGTCTATGTGAGTGTCCCACTTCAGGACCCTGAGAGATGATGGTGCCCAGGAACCTGAATTTTTGAAGCGTGTTGAGCTTCAGATTGTTATATCTGCACCAGACAGCCAGCTCTTTAACCTCCTGTCTGTAGGCAGACTCGTCACCAGCCTGAATGAGGCCGATGACTGTAGTGTCCACGAACAGGATCCTCACATAAGTCCATGGTCTGTTCAGATGTTGAAGGATGAATTGCAGTTTGTTAACTGTCATGGACCTATTTGCTGGTAAGCAAACTGCAGGGGGTCAGATGTACTTCAGATAAGCCAACTGTTATATCTCAAAAGAATTCATGACCACAGATGTTAAAGCGACAGGTCTGTTGTCCAGGGATGATGGTGGAGCATTTGAAGCAGGCGGGACTTGTACAGTCCAGTTCTGTTGAAGCTCTGAGAAGATTAACCTGTCAGCACAGGTAGACAGGCTGGTCACACCGTGGTGGCGACAGGTGGTGCCTTCTTCTCTTGTTCTTTCTGAAGACCTGACACACATCTCTTCAAATGTTGTCAGATGACTGCAGTGCTGGGGGACTGGTGTAGTTGGTGATCAGACCTCCGCTGTGTTCAAACTTCAGGAGCTTGACAGAGGGGTCTTATTCAGTTGTTTATGGCAGTTGTACAAGACTTCTTTCCTGTGGCATCTCTTTGGCCTGACAGAGAGAAGAGGAGGGGAGAGTCTGAGTTTTGCTATGCAACCCTGTGGCGCAAGTTGTTATTGCAGGTGTGAATGTTAAATGAGTCCTGATAGGGATACATATATCCCCACAGAAACTGATATATGAAGTTACAGTCTCTGTGAGCTCGTCCAGATCGTTGGTGGTAGCTTCAAAAACACTCCAATCAGTGAGGTCGAAACAGGCTTGTAATGCCCATCTCCATCTCTTTACTGTCTTTACTGCAGGTTTAGCAGATTTAAGTTTTTGCCTGTAAAGTCGGTATAAGATGAAACAGGCAGTGGTCAGAGAGTCCTAGAGCTGCTATGGGGACGGAGCAATATGCATCCTTTATTGTGGTGTAACAGTGATCCAATATAATACTGTCTCTGGTGGGACATGTAACTTCCTTAGGTTTATTTGGCCGGGAGAGGTGGAGCAAATTTGAAGCAGGCAGGGACTTTGTACAGCTTGATTGGGTAGAGAGATGGGTTCCCTAGATGGATGCTAGGCAACAGCGTTCTAAATTCTAAAAAAGTTCTAAAAACAGCACCGCTGCTCTGCCAACTTCAACATTCAGCAAAACGTCTTAATAAACGAAATCCGGTAGAAGACTGTGTGGTGTGTTCTGCCAAATGTTCAGCAGTTCACACCTGGTAAAATCGATCGTGTTTGACAAACAAAAAACAGGAAAAGCGAACAAAAGAGTACAAAAACCGGAGAGAAAAACATTGAGGCTGCCGTCTGCGGCATCTTGTTACCAAAAATGTTTTGTGGTGTCTAAACAACATTGGATCCCATTGACATTCATTTTATTGACGGAAGACAAATAAATCTACCAAAATATTTCTAGTTGAGTTACCAATTCCTCTTCTTGGATTCTTGAAGAGCAGTAGTGGGATGGCTAGTTTTTCATGATGGTGCTTATTTGGGTTTGCTAGAAGTTGAATGCTGAGTTGTTTTGGTGGTTTGTGTTTTGTTAGAGAGCTATAACTCTCTTTTGGGTAATGTCTACATGTGCAGAAGAATTCAGAGCATGCAGAAGAGTTTTGATGAGCCTGCTCTCTCAGTAGACACCCTGTCCCCTCTGGTACAATTTCTCCTGTTTATTTGACTGAATACTGATATGTAGACTTAGCATAGAAATCGTTCCTCAGGGAACCAAGACCATAACACAGCAAAACCATAATTACAATACATCTCAGGGTTGTGTGGTTTTGCCTTCCTCCTAAGATCATTAAACTCTTTATTTCCTTTTTGTGGTCTGCAAAAAAAGGTTTAAAGAAAGCCAAAGATTAAATAAGTTCTAAATTACTTTTGTTGCAGAAAGACTGGAATTTTAATTTTATGAATTTCTCCTGTGAGCAGAGTCTCAGAACATGGAACTCTCAGACGAAGCTTTGTTAGTTGTTTGTTTGTAAAAAAAAATATATTAAAAGGAGCGTATCACCCTGACCAAATTTCCAATAACTTGACGTATATGAAAAGATGTTAATAAATTTGTATTGATATCATTCCAAACCTGTATTACTTACTGTGTTGTGGAACACAAAATATATTTTCAAGAATGCTGGGGTCAAAACAACATTGGATCCCATTGACAATAATTTTAGAAGAAGAAAAAAAATGTACAAAAAACTAAACAGACATTTTTTTCACAAAAATAAAAAAAGACAAGTTTGGAACAGTTTCAGGGTGACTAAATTATGACCGAATTTGTATTGCAATTATGCAGCATATCAGACTGTGCCAGGTTTAAGGAAAAATGCTCACACAGCTCCATGATGAGTTCATTATCATCAAGCACTAACCTGATAACTCAGAGCTGTTCTTGTATCAGCATTTAAGTGCAGGACTACTCTGTCTGTTTATTTTCCATAGTGACTTGGCACAATTAAGGCAGAGACAGCAGCCAAAACCAAAGCAGCTGAAAATGGTAGGCTTAGAGTGTGTTCTTGATAAAATGTTCCCTTTTGGATTGATCTTAGAATACTTTCATCGGGTGAGCATTAAGTTATTAGTGTACCAGTCCTGTATTCAGAACAGCAGAGAACGGACTGTGTGCAATGAACATGCTTAACTGGTAGACATAGCTCTCCACTCCTTCGGTGACAGCTGATGGGCATTGAGCAGTGAGATAGAAGCCCAGAGAGCAGCCACAGACAACAAGAGGCTTTAAGCAATAGTCTGAAATCTCAGACACGTCGGAATGTTTCCAAACACTATCACTGATGGGCAGAAACTCAAGACACCTTATAATAGTAACCACTCAAACCACTCCAATCTATCCAATCTATCCGTCTATCCGTCTATCCGTCTATCTGTCTGTCTGTCTGTCTGTCTGTCTAGGATTAATTAATTATCATCAAGCACTAACATGGGCGATGGATAGATCTATCTATCGTCCATGTATTGTCTATCTCTAGATATATCTCTCCTCTCCTAGTTTTCTAGTAGTAAAACAGTTGTGAGCTGTTTGTTGCTTTTTTTACTTTCTTTTTACTTTCCTCAGAAGTGCTGACAGGATTCGAGGGCATGAGATATCTGTTCTCAGATCAGATGCCAAGTAAAGCAGCCTTCTGAAACCCAGGCTCCCCTTCAAAAAAGGCTGTGTTGATCGCTAATCCCATGAGTCTTTGTGAGGCCAGAGCAGCATGGATATTTGAAAGAAAGAGATATTAGGACATTGCGTCTATGTGTTTGTGTTTAATTTATGTCTTATGGCCATCTGACTATATTAGATAGAATGCGTTCCATAAAATTAAACAAAATGACCCTTTCTCCCCAGGCATGATGCTACTTGATGTTATAGTCTTTAAAAAGAGGACAGATGTTATAGTCTTTTGATGAGGACAGACCATTGCACGCAGACTCGGTGAAATCTCTACACTCCACCCCCAGCACATTTAAGGTATTGGATTGCCTATTAATCAGTATTGGATTTCCAGCCATTCTGTTGGGTTAAAAAGTCCTTTAGTTAATTAAGTTGCAGAGACCTCTATCTGTGTCTGGCAGTCAAGCCATCCATATGGAGCTTTGTGTGCTGAAGCATTAGACAGGTTACAGTCAGTTACAGCACAGAGTGACGATTGTGTTCCTTGTAAAGACACACAAACACGGCTTTCTGTGAGCCATAGTCACTTACAGCAGTCTGAATTGCCTCATGTCTGCTGCATTGTTTTACTATTAGCTGAATGGATTATTTGCTGAGTAAGAACCACTGTCTTCTGCCTGGTTGCAACAGCTACACAATGTTGCAGCCTTTTCTATTTTTGGTTTCCAGACGTTGCTCTGCCTGTGTATCTATCTAAGCTGAAGAACAATAGTGTTCCATCTGAGAAGATAGATGATGTATATTGATTTAATATAATTTATAAAACGGTCATTTTTTATGATTTTTTTTATTCTTAATTTTATACGTATTTTGTATTTTTAAATCCTTTAGCACTGTTTATCTCCAGAAATTAATGTGGCCAGAATGTGCACAGAAAAGCCACATAGCTTTAACTAGCCCCACTGTAAATTATTCCCACCACTCATTTTGAAATGCTTGTGTGGAACATCAAATGCTTTTTTGATGGGTCTCTTGAGGTATACGCTTTTCTGTGATGAAAGGTGTAGAACAACCTGTGCATTCATGCTTTCAATCTCTGGCATGAGAAGAAAGCCCAAACGTCTTTGCATATTTACTTTTCTTCAGGCTTTAACACCTGCAGGCGCTCCTCTTAGTCTCTCTGCTCTCAGCAAAACACCTTTTTAGAGCGACCAGAACCCAGTATGTTAATGCCAAAGCATATTAGTTTTTGCATCGCAAATATAGTGAATAAAATTTGAACTTGTAACCGGAATGTTGTTGGTTCAAGCCCTGTGACGGCTGAGCCATATCCATTGTCCTTAAGTTGCTTCACATACACCTTATACCGGAGCCTTGCCTTGCACAGCTTTATCATTTTGGTTGTACTGTTGGAGTAGCAATGCCAGACTCCATTCAGTCAGTACTTGGGTTGTTTGTTCCAGAAAGTCCCTCATTTACAGTACCAGTTCAATCTGTCTAGTTCTGTCTTTGAGACCCAGTAAGAACCAATCTCAGCCTCCCCTGATCTTCTTATGTGTCTGACATGCTATCACAGACTTTAATTGGATTGGAGGTGCTAGTTTGTAAGTATTTTCTTCATTCCTTTCTCATCTACAGCTTTGCAGAGTACTTAGTTGGAGAGCTCAAATTAGGCTCCACTTTTGTGATTTGACATATCCCCTCACTTCCACAGGAGCCAGGTATTACTTACAAATGTTACTGCTTATATTCATTTGAGTGTACTTATTTGAAACTACATGGAGGTATATTCTCAGAAAAATT